>SZWC01006604.1:66102-83755 GCA_023375785.1 Penium margaritaceum
CCCAGAACCCTGGGGCCACACCGGGCGTGGACCACAGGTACGTGCCCACCAACAGCAGCAGCGCCACGCCACCCAGGGTGAGGCGCACGTTGTCGTCGGGCGTGAGCGTGCTGCGGTGGAACACGTCGCCGCACTCCATCACCGTGCACGGCAGCCCCACGCCTACCGCCAGTGGGGGCGCCAGCGCGCCCAGCTGCTCCGGTTGGACCGCATGGAGGGAGGACCCGGCGGCAGAGGAGGCGGCGTCGGCGGCGGACTCGACCAGAGCGCGGAGGAGAAAGGTCGTGGAGTCGAGAGCGGAGGAGACGACGTCGAGGGGAGAGGATGAAGAGGACGCCAGGTGCGAGATTTGCTCCGGAAGGTCGGCCGAGGCTCGTGTGCTAGTGGTGGTGATGCGTGTGCAGGGCAGACTGCGGCAGCCAGGAAGAGAGACGCCAGCAAGCTCGCGCGAGAGATAGATGCCCTTCCGTGTGAGATGTCGGTGCTGTGGGCGTCGGAGGAGGGAGATCGGGCGGGTGTGGGCCGCGGCGGCGGTGGCGCGGGCGGAAATCATGGTGTTGGAGGCGGGCGAGGGAGAGGAGGGAGAGAGGTCCGGCCGGGCGAGGGACTGTAAAGTCGAGGCTTCTGCTGACCTAGCTACAGTGGAGAGATCCATGTTGGCGCAGCAGTAGGAATCAGAAGGGAGAATGGCAGGCGGGACACGCCGATGCTTGGGCTGGCTTGATGATTGTCGCCAATGTTCACTAGTTGGCCAATCCTGACCTGTGCCTGTAGAAACGGATCAGCCCTGCGGGAGCTCGGGGACGGACCAGGAACTACTCAGGGACCAGAGCGAGAAATCCCCGCTTGCGTTGTGTCAGCAAAGTAGGGGTCGATTTGGCGTAATGACATGAAGGTCGCTATCGCATTCAGTACCTTCGCGAAGTACTGGTGTTATAGATAGAGGAGGTCGCTTTGTATTGACCGACCTAGTACAGATGGGTGGGGCGACGCGTGCGGGAGAGTGGCGTGGCTGACTGCATTAGGTCCGCCACCTAGCCTGGCCGTGGCAACGCCATGGCCGAGGTGTCGTCTCGATCAGTGCGATGGGCATCGCCATGGTCACGGCGTGGCACGGCATGCTCACAGCCACACAGCCCTCGTGCGTGCTGTCATCGCCGCCCCGCACCAGCGACCAAGGGCCCCCCCCTCGAGCGAATGGAAAGTGAGGGAGCCGTTTGTATCGGTTGTGGAAAAGGTATGAGGGGACGTTGTGGATTGATAGCTGCTAGTAGAAGTTTCTCAAGCGCAGTCACTTCCGGTCAACTGTGTGCATCCGCGTCGCTTAGGCGTGGGAGCGACGCCGTCGATTCTCACTGGGCGTTGCAGATTCGATAACCGGTCACAGAAGACGGTATCACTTTCACTTTCAGCATGTAGAAAGATCATCCGTCATTCCCTAGGCATCGAAATACGACTCTCTTTTGGCAGATCAGGGCCCGTAACTGAGATGCATTCTCCTCCGGCAGTGGCCCATAGTCGCTTGACGTGTCATCGGTCAACAAAATACCCCACAACCAATAGGGAGACAGGAGCCTGCTGACACGTATTCGGAGCATCGTCAGACATTCCCCTCCACCATGAAACTCAAATCTGAGACAGCAGGGAGCACGGCTGGGCTCGCTTTGGACGCCATCCTGGCATGCTCTGTGGCCTTCGGCGGCGCCCATCCCCTCTGTCCAGGATTCGCTACTGTGCCTTTTTGCCGCTACAGCTAGAAAGCGCCGAGGCCCCTGACCTGCTGACGAACACAACGCTGAGAAGATGATATTCACAGATATTCATTTTCTACAGCAAATAACGAGGGTCGAGACCATCCAACCAAATCTCTTACCGGCTGAGGCTTGCTAGGATGAAGCTTGAGAAGCTGAAGTCTGACCAAAGCCTGTCTACTTACCGTCTTGATCACAATACCCAGATTCACTTGGAAATTATATTATATGCATTGAGAACTCAGCTTAGAGTGTTAAATTCATTATGTTTCTTTTTTATTGCCATTCAACTTTTGTTTTTCAATGGGCGTAGTTAGAAGTTCCACCTCGATATGACATCGACGAACAAATCCATAAGTTAAAATATTCTTTAAAAATGATCTTTATAATCCCTTTTGATATTTCGTATCATCTCCTAACCGTGGCCTTAACTAGTCAGTACCATGAACGTTTTTATATACATCAAAACCATGGTATCATCAATACCCTCATACATTTTCATTGGAAAGTATAATTATTTGTTTTCACATAAATTTTCATTTCGATTTCCTCGATTTCCTCGTTTTCCTTTAGACATTTTATATCCCCAGAGCAAATGGATTCATACGTCGCCATGGCCTATGCAATTCCCGTTGCTGTGATTTTCCAGACAAAACAAGCGATATTCTTATTTTGAGTCGTGATTTAAGGTCCCAAGTTCAAACTCAATCATCCTATTTCTTAACAAGCTTCAAATACTCTCCTTTCTCAAGTAACTCGATTGTAGAGCCCTCGTGATAACATTTGCACACGTGAGTTGATTGAAGCTTTTCACCCGAGGCTCTGAGGCTTTTGATGTAAAATGATTCAGATTGGAAAGAACAAGGAATGTGTCAGTTCCCACTATCCTTTCATCCACTTGTCTACGGGTCAAGATACCCTCGAACCTTGTGCCCATGTTGGTGCACCACATTGAAGGAAGAGCTCCTCATCCTGATTTTGTGGAGACCCCATGGAACACACAACCCACCTACTCAATATCGGGGTCATCACAATAAATTTTGTGCTACTCACATTACCTGCTCCTGTTTAGACGAAGAATCGGTTGCTCCATGAACAGTCCGTAGACTTTTCGTGGTGAATCAGTCACGGGGCAAGTTTCTAGTTTCGTTTTTTTTTTCTTACCTGTGGACCGATGCTAGACCCCATGCAATGCACATCTATCAATTCCAGGTAGATTTGTTATGACCGTTTAAATAGTACCTCATTCTGACGAATGTTCAGAGAATTGTTGTAGTAATCATAATATTGTATGCGGTAATAGGTGACCTGCTCTGGCGTGCGGCACGAGTGAGCTGCGGTTGCACCATGTTTTTGTTTTCGTAATTGAAATTACTTACACAAATCTCTTAATTTAACCCTTGCAATTGAAGTATGAAACTTTCAACGCACTAGCTGCCTTAAAAAGTGTGGCTTTGTCAAGAATGAGATGGTACGAACATCCCAGATTATGCATATGGTAGGAGGAAAACAAGGCAATCCTTACTTCGCTACACAAGGGTGGTCAAGAAACAAAAACAATAGATGTGGAGCTCAGAGTGTGGGTTGTGCCCTCTAAGAAGACTTCCACGTCTCTAAAACTATTGAGAGTGGCAATTACAACGAAAGGAGCAGCACCCTGGACAACGGTGGCATCACCAACACTTGCTGGACTAGCGACATATGCTATTGGAAGGGGTCGCAACCCCTTTACAAGTTAGAGAAGCACTTGCAAATGTTTCCACCACGTCCACTAGGAGTAGCAACAACAGTGTTAAAGCAATTCCATGTTAATTGCAACATCATTACATTCATACCCACATTTTACCCATGATGTAATCAATTCCCCATTTTCTTCATCGTTTCATCCATTCGAGGGTTCCTTAGAAATCTCTGCTTTCAATCTGTCGCATGCCATCTTTTTGTGTCTCCTTCAATGGGTTGCAGCCTCCAAGATATGTTGTATCTATCCAAAGATATACATCTATCTCCAATAGATATTGTGCTAAAAACATGACCCTCTGGATAGTTTTACTTACATCGTGCCTCCGAATTTAACCCCACCTTCCTTTGCACGGTCATGTTCCTCTCGAATCCAAGCCGTACTAGCCTTTAACAATCTTGAGTGCCTCAACAAAACCATTGAAACCATTAGCACTTTGGCAAGTTTTGGCCCGGATGTTGGCTTCCATAGGTTTTAAAGAAATGATGTTAGCTTTTTTTTACCTTTGTAGATTGAATCCACGCCAAAGGGCACTATGAGGAAGATGATGCCCTTGTGTGGAACAAGAAATCCATCGATGTCAGCCGTTGTGCAATGATTTTCCTCAAATACGAAAGTGCTTGCAATCATGGTAGCGGCTCTAACGCAACAACACCACATGTAGGGCAAGGTGCAAACAAGGATACAGCTCACATTATAACGTATCTTGAAGAATCCTCCGGCATGTGACAATGAGGAGGAAGACAAGGATGACCTTGTTGAGGAGATCTTCATAGGGGTCACATCATAGAAGATTTGACTATTGGAGAAATGCCTTCATCTTTTGCACAAATCCGTTAGAGCACCATTGTAGTAGCCTGAGAACTCACAACGGTGGGTTCAGCACATGCTTGCCATGCCACGGCCTTTCGTTCATGTTTAGGAACTACTTAATAAGATGATTCTACCCATAGAAAGGCCATCAAAGGACCTGAAGTCCATGCCAACTTGTTGAATGCGTGTGTCGGAGATTTGATTCCTAGGTGAAGATGTCTTGGCTGTACGCGAGAAGTGAGGACGTCTTAACTTTACAACTTCAACCTTTGTTGGACCATCGAAGCCCTCAAGTTTCATACCATAGTACTTTCGGTGTGCACGCCAATGTACAATGTGCTGGAGGAAATGGTCCCTAAATTGAGAATGATGTCTGCGTATTAGACATAGGTATTCGTTTTGATCTGCAAGACTGTATGATTCAGTTATAATATCTTCTTCGCCGAGGCACACATGACCCGCACACAGTGCTTTGTCAAATTCAACACCTTTTGACAGGGAATTCCAAGACCTCTATGACCTACTAGCGGCAAGTGGTCTGCCTTCCTAGCAGTTTGATGAAAGTGGGCACCAAATTCGTTGGCGATCATGTTCACTACACAAACATGTTTGCTGACTTGAGTGTGGAAACATTGGGGAATCTCTCATAAGACCTGTCATTGTTCTTTTTTCCACAAATTGGCAGTACATAAAGAGACATGAATTTGAGGTAGCTCAAGTGCATGTGGATGAGACCACTATCTACGCCATCCATGTCATCCCATCCTCTGTGCCTCTTTCCACCATATTGCCACAGGTGGCGTAAAAGTTGCTCAACGGTTAGAGAGTAAAGCGTCACGCCATTTTGTCCTACTCACTTGCACAGTGCACAAACATGATGGCTGGGCAAACAATGGATGCCACACAGATTCAAAGTTCCAGTGTCACTTACCACATGGCCTGTCGTTGTGCCAACTCTGTGTTCTTGGGCCTGGTAAGGTCACTATAGTCTGATCAGACTATCTCCAATAATGATTTTTGTCATGATGTTATCGTGGTTCCATTTTCATGGCCCATCCACCCATTTGTACATTTACCATGTTCTTAGCCTCATCTCTTTTTCTGCCTTCATCTGCATGGAATTTGATGTCCCCCAAGCTAAGTTGAGGCTCGCATCAGTGTGGATGAATGTCACAAGTTGTTTTTTTTTTCCTTCAACATGCTTCATACCATAGCTCGTGTTGAGGAACCTACGTTTCTCCCCCCCTGTTGAATGTTGCAGCTCGTGTTTTCGTGACTGGCACATTGCCAACATTCCCTGCCTTCTTGACAGGTGCCTCCATCTTGTGCATGTAGAAATCATTGACTAATCCCAATCGCATTAAAGGAAAAAACTGGTTGACATGTGCGTGCTCTAATGGATAAATCCATGTAGCTGTATTGGGTCCGTAGTCTTTGCGAAGATAGCGACGTTACCACATCTCTTTTGCTTTGACTAGTCGTGGCTGAGAGCTAGTCTTTCTGGACCATTATGTCCTTTTGCTTAGAAAATGGAGAAGCGCACCTTGGCAACTTGGCCTGGTACCTTGCAGAGCACAGTTCTCTCACAAGACCTCTTCTTCAGCCACACCTCAATAGAATACTGTGACATAATGGTACAACTGAACCATGGAGGATGCAATCCATGCTTCATGAGTTGAGTGTAGTTTTTTATAGTCTGACGACTTCAATGGCTTTTCCCATGTGACGAGGTTATTTAACCGCATTCCATATGGCTCGGGGAATGGTATTGCGTACTAATTGTGACCATCTGGCCGATCTATATCTTATCTGTGTATGGTAGTTGCTTGTACTTTGTTTTCTAACGTTGGAGTCGCAAAACACTAAGCAATCCTTCCATGGAGACATGTGTCTTCTGATTATCATGTGACAGTCAAAGGCATCCCGGTTCTAGAGCCCAATTTCTTTCCAGTTGGTCGTGTCACATAATGTGCTATTATTTGAATTCTAGTCATTTCGAGACCTATCTTCTATACTCTCTTAATAGCCTGCACATTTCCCCAAGTGTTTTGGCTTCTATCAGATGGGAGATTTAGGTTTATGGAGAGTTTGGGTCACTAACTGGTTTGGGCCTTGCCACATGGGCCATGAATCATATGGTCACCTCCATTCTCATACCTACATCTACTTTGCTAGCGCTAGTACTTGTACCATCATCTACAGTAACGACAATGCCTAGGTACGTGCTTAACACAGATCTTTCATTTATTTTCTTCACGCATGTCACAATAGATATACTTGTATCCATCACATTTATACTTGCACATGCACCTATCCCAGAACAGGAAACATATGTACCTATATCACTCGCGCTGGTGTCAAGTGCCACTTGTAAAGCATACGTGTTCACGTCAATTGTGGTATTTTACAATTCACATCCACGTTTACCCAATTGCTTCTGAATTTTGATACTCTTGAAAATGCAAGTTAAGTGTTCTTTAATTTTGTTGTTGGTTTTTATTTTGCAAGTTATTTGGGTGGTTCTTTTTCGTTAAGAAAATCCTGTTCCTTAATGGTAAAGTTGATCTCGAACGACACCGACTCAGTAGTTTCTTGCACGGATTGACAGAAACCAATTTCGATGATCTCTCTATGGTTGGTGGAGCAACAAGTGCACGTCGGACGCTCATTCACTGTGTGTTATAATGGTGGCCATGGGTGGTGTGTTTGTTGGAGATGCACAAGAAAGATATTCAAACATCCAAACTTCTGATGTGGATTCTCCACTTAATACACCTGGACAAAGTGTCACGTTAAAGTGCAGGGCCGAACCAACAAGTAGCCATTCTGTAACTGCAGCATGTCAATTCCGTGTCTATTGGCCTCAACCATGGATTGTTTTCTTGTGACAGTGTCACGCCAATTTGCACAAGATGCCCACCAAGACCCCCCCTTCAGATCTACCACCACCGAACAGGCTTGTCGGCCATCCTTGCAATGTTCAATAGCTTGCGTCATGCAAGGGCAACGAGGCGTCCCAGCCTGCATGCACCATCATGTCAAAAGATGATGAAGAACGCAACTCCATCGTGTCTCCATTGACGTTGTCCACCAATGTGGCTTGTGTCATCTGCGAAAAGAAGGAGCCCACTCTACAATGCCGGTTGGACGACAGCGTCGGTCATTCCCAGGACCACGAAGGTGCCAGCCACATGCACAAGGAGTCAGCCCATATCTCTCTTGGCTGACCATCCTGTCCGCCATCTGCAGACCTACGCCAAGAAGGGCAAGGCTAAGGTGGACGATGTTGTCCCTCTGTCGAAGTGACCTAACAATACACAGGTATCATTTCATCTAGAAGAAACCCATTGATGCTGGCAGCGATGTACATGATGCCCTATTCAATAGTGACAATGAGACTGAAATCGTCTCTACATTCTGTAGCAGTGACAACGACATCGGTAATAATGATAACAAAGGGAGCAACAGTAGTGATTAGGGTACAGATGACAGCACGGACATGGAGTACGTGGCATAGCAGGTGTTCTACACAAAAATATTGATGGATTTGGCATCGTGCTTTCAATGGTAGCAAGAGGTGACTCTCTTATGACTCGTTTGAATTCGGGCATTTTTGGTTCATCTACAAGGCTATGAAAGAAAAGAAAACCGCATATGTCACCGCCCAGTACCAATAGAAGAACTTTAGCATACCCAAAGTACATTCTATGCAAGAATAATTTGCGCCATCAACGATGCACGGGTGGTTTGAATCCGAGACGCTGATTCTAAAGCTGTAGCATGTGACACAGTCATGTTCGTAAACAATAAGCTAGCATCTATGCATATCGCAAGGCACAAGCGCAAGTATTGGAACACAAAAAAAAAAGGCATGGCTTGCTAGTTTTTGGAGATTGTCAATGAGATAAAAATGGGTGTTGGAGGCACACGCAGGCAATGCCTTGAACTCTTGGATCATCCACAAAATATCCATGATGTCATTGCAGGTTACGTACAGGGTGTCCTGAAAAATCTGGTTCCGCGTGTGTTTGGCCGACCATGAGTCTTCAAGTTAAAAAACCCAAACTTGGATGGTTGTGGTGGTGTAAAATGATTGCTGCGAAGAAGCTCCTGATGCATTGGGAGAAACAAATCCTCACTTCCCATTGTCGTAGCGAGTGCGATGTAGCTCTACCACATCAACTCGTTCCTCATCCTCAACCCTGACCACACGAGAGTGCAGCTCATGCCATGAGACTCTCATATGTAACTTGGTGATTATCTTGTACCGGGACTGATCGAGTCCTACAAGTCCAAGTCCTACTACCTACATTTGCGATGGATCTGAAAGAGGTAAGACGGGCCCTCAGGATAGAAGCTTTATGATTTTGAGAAAAAGGTTCTTGAAGTCAGATATCCATTACCAATGCATATATTTTTTGTGAGCCTGGTTGTTTGCACTACCAGGGTCGTATTTCCTCGTATAAACTGTCGAAAACAGTTTGCAAGGCCGAGGTACGACAAAATCCATAGAGAGTTTTCTTGGCGCGGCCAATCAACCACAGCTTGGACCTTTTGTGGGCCGACATGGATATCGTACTTGCCGACTATGTGTCTAAGATATATGACCTCATCTTGTAATAACTTATATTTGCTCAATTTTGCATATAACTTATGTTCTCGCAGGACTGTGATGACTTCGCACAAATGGTGTATGTGCTCTTCCATTGATTTTGAGAAAAACAATAATGTCTTCCGAGTAAACAAAGACAAACTGACTGAGTTGTTTGGCGAACATTTGGTTCATTTCTCCTTGGAAGGTTGCCGGGATGTTTGTTAGCCCGAAGCACAAATCCAGGAACTTGAAGTATCCCATGTGTATTTGAAACAATATCTTTGGTATATCATTTACTGTGATGTAGATTTGATGGTATCCTTCCGATAAAATCCAAGGAAGAAAAGTCGTGTGCCTCTTGTAGTTTGTCAAACAGGCCCTCAATCCATTGTAAGGAGAATCAAATTTTCATCGTCAGCTTGTTGAACGTTAAGTAGTTAACACACATGCGTCATCCATTGTCTTTTCTTCACAAAAAAGATCAGCACATTGTACGGCAAACCTTTTGGTTTGATCCACCCTTTTACAAGGTACTGTCTTGTATGGCTTTCAGCCTTTTGTTTTTCTATTAGACTGAGGCGATACATAGGTGTGAACGGTGGAGTCACCTTTAGTTGCAACAAAATTGTGTGACCCACGTGCCATTCTCGTGCAGGCCCAATCGGTGAATCTTGGAATTCATATAAGAACTCTACCAATAGAGATTTTATCTCCTGAGACATGCCTTGTTTTACATCGTCCTCCAGTTTCTGTTGTTGACCCAACAAGTATCCACAACCTTGTCGAATACTTCTCTACATCGTACACAAGTTTCCATGGACTTTTAGTTAGGTTAGTGACCTTGTTGTTGTTGACATCAATGTAAAGCTTCATTGTCTCTTTCGCAGGATTAAGCACTTCTATTTGAATCACATCAAAGCCTTGTTTTTGCGGAGCAAGGGATCGCCTAGCACCACGTTGAATGGGTCAAGAAGGTTAATTACCTTCAACATCACGCTTCGTGTGTAACATTAAATGTAAGTTTTTGTTTTATAGGTACCGATCACAAGTACCATACAGTTGTCACCGATGAGAATTCCGGCATTTGATGGCTCGTATTTTAGGCCCATATATCGAGTAAAGCAAATGCTAGTGAAGTAGTCATCTCCTCCAGTGTTGGCCAGTACACTCACGGGAGCACCAATCAGGTGTCTTTTGGTCTGCATAGTCATGTTGCTTCCACTCTTCTGAGTGAACAGGCTCGACGATAGCAACATGAGTTTGTGAAAAAACAGGGAATCTATATGGCTAGCAAAGCAATTCCCATGGTTCACCCACTCGACTTTGTATCTTGTGGAAATGTATGAATTCGGCTAGCACCTTCTAATCTTAACATTTGACTAGGTCATAATCGTCGACCAAAAGTATTGCAACAATGATTGAACTCACTACTTTGAGGGCCTTTCCTTCAATCATTGTGTCGCACAACTCTTGCACAATTGCCGGTATTGCCACCACTAAGCATGTTTGATCATGCATCTTGTCTTGAGAGGTAAGGTTTAGTGGGCTATGTCGGTTAGCAAGTGTATAACAAGGTTCATCGAGAAGGCAAAAAACATAAGAGAAGTTTGAACTCGAAGAAATCTCAAATTATTTAACATTATCATTTGAAAACATGAACCTGCACTCATGATCTAGATTTACCCGTGAGTGGTTTACACCGACGTCTTAGGGACGGGGAGAATCCGCACCACGATCTAGCCTGTCTTCAGTGTCGGGCTCATAACCGCGGCCACGGTCTTGTCCATGGCTATGCTCACAGCCTCCTGATGCACCATCTCCACGAGATGCTATAGCTACTGCAAACGATGCAACCTCTAACCTTCCACCAAAAGCATTAGGGTACTTAACCCTTATGTGGCTAGGCTGCATGCAGTTATGGCAGAGTCCGTCATGGAAGGTTTTGTCGCGATGTTCACATGACAGTAGCTTATCATTGTCGCGACTGAACTTGTGGTTGGGGGCTTTCTGCCCACTAGCCTTTTTGGCTGGAGGATTTGCGGGCTGTTTGTCCTCGACCCCGCCCTATTTCCCGGATACTCTTGAGCACTTGTAGCTTCCATGCACATGTTGCAACCTTGTTGTGCACGGGCATTCAGCCGTGCATCTGAGGAGTGCTTCGAGTTCACTAAGAACACTTTGCTCATGTAAATGTATAACACCCTCCAACTTGTTCAAGCCTAGCCATTTGCTGTCGTGGCGGTCTTGTCTTTCAACCTTTTGCTAGAAAGACCATGACACAAGTACTCCGGCAACAAGCATTCCGGGTACTTGAATGTGTGGGTCTTATCGACCTTGGTGAAGATTTTGGTTTCCTGCACAAGTGCGGTGAACTCGCTCAAGTAAGCCTTGAGCGAGCTACCTAGTTGCTTGAAGTCCTTCATTTTGTGAAAGGTGTGTTGTACCTCGTTGAGTTGGATGCACTTCTTACTCATGATAACGTTAAAAGCCTTCTACGACATGGGTTGCCATTCAAGCTGGGGCTCCTGCACACCCCCCTTTTTGACCACGAACTTGAAGAGCTTGTCTTGAAGTCGCGTCGTGGCAAAGTCGCATCACTAACCATGCGGAGCCTTTCTGGATAGGTGAAACGTGCTCAAAGTAATTTAGCCAATCGGTCAGCTTCACATCCTAGAAGATCTCCACACTTCTACGATGTGAGAAAGAACGCATTAAGAAAGCTATCAAGGTAAGCAATTCCTCGCTTGCACTAGCGGTGGCATCAGCAGCAGCGATAGGTTGCAATCAATGTTGCATTTAGATACGGGTTCCGCTCTGCAATGCCCTGTCATGATCTTCGCATCGTGAGCGGTGAGACGCTATAGTTGACAATCACGGTTGAGATCCATGAAACTCTGTCCGACGTGGACAAGTAGATTCACGAATGCAAGCTTCAACTATGATGAAGTTAGAGCATCGCCGATAGCCCCAAGCACTTCACGTTGTCCGTAGGTACGGTTTGTATACACGTCTCCGATGAGTCTAACCTTGTGGAGAAAGATATCGTCAACGACAATGCTCAAGTAGGCGTGGGTCTTCAGTATTCCAGCCACATCGTAGGAAGGGGGGCTTGCTTCCCTCCTCTGGGTGGTTTGCCACTCTACCCTCAATGCTAATCTTGAGTTGACCCACTGCGTCAGCAGCCAACACAGAAAGCCTCCGATGGTCGGCACGAATTGCCTTAACTATGACTGTTGGTTTGTGTGGCTTCCACCCGTCACGAACGACACTGCTAGTTTACCAATATACCCAAATTTGAGGTATATGGCAGAGGAGGGCGTGACGACACGACGGGCCTCCGGACTGCACCGAGACTTCTCCACCACCTACGACAGCGCCAGCGAGACGCGGTCGATACGTTCTGGCAGCCATGTGAGCTTGTCAGGAGGTAGGAGAGTTTTCTCGGTGGGTTGAGACCCACGCACCCGGTGGACTGTACCGGTGCGACGAGGAGACCCGATGGCTGTTGTGAGGCTTCCGATGTTCGGAAAGCCGTCTGTGATGTCTGGACGTTGATTTTGAGATTTTTTGGCACTGCTAATATTTTCTCCGTGGTCGAGACGCGGGCACTCGGAGAGCTGTTCCAGTGCCTCGAGGAGACCACCTTTGTTACTCTCATGGTGTATGTAGTGTATTCTCCCTGTTGACTCATTTGGGTTCAGCAGGGGTGACGGGGCCCGGTGCGGTTAGCTGCCGGCCCCCCTATATAAGCCCGCTAGGAGCTCATTTGTAAACTCTCATTGTTCTTTATACTCAGCGTTCTAGACTTAGCCAAATTCTTACCGTCTTGCATCGCACTCACACACAGAGCTCATGTTTGTTTTTACATGGGCCTGCATGCCCTAAAATATTTCCAATTTGGTATTAGAGCAGAGGGAGGCGTGTGAGCAGCAAAAGCAGCAATAGTGGGCAGAACGCAAAGAGAAAGCGCCACGTGGCGCCACGCTGGCAGCAGCGTGAGGGAGCGCGAAGCGAACGCACGTGAACGCCATAGGGCGGTGAGCCGCACATAGCAGCAATAGCAACTGCGGCGGCAAGAGAAAAAGCAGCAGCAGCCACTGCAGCAGCGACGGCAGCAGTAGCAGCCAGTGCAGTTGCGGCGCAGCAGCAGCAGCAGCAAGAGCAACTGTAACAGCGCATCAGCCAGTGCAACAACGACGTCACTAGCAACAGCACATAGCAGTAGCAGCAGCAGCCACTGCAACGGTGGCAGTAGTAGCAGCAAGTAGCACAGAGCTCATGTTTGTTTTTACATGGGCCTGCATGCCCTAAAATATTTCCAATTTGGTATTAGAGCAGAGGGAGGCGTGTGAGCAGCAAAAGCAGCAATAGTGGGCGGAACGCAAAGAGAAAGCGCCACGTGGCGCCACGCTGGCAGCAACGTGAGGGAGCGCGAAGCGAACGCACGTGAACGCCATAGGGCGGTGAGCCGCACATAGCAGCAATAGCAACTGCGGCGGCAAGAGAAAAAGCAGCAGCAGCCACTGCAGCAACGATGGCAGCAGTAGCAGCCAGTGCAGTTGCGGCGCAGCAGCAGCAGCAGCAAGAGCAACTATAGCAGCGCATCAGCCAGTGCAACAACAACGTCACTAGCAATAGCACATAGCAACAGTAGCAGCAGCCACTGCAACGGTGGCAGTAGTAGCAGCAAGTAGTAGCGGTGGCATCAGCAAGTGGCAGCCGACGGCAGCAGCAACAACATCATGCAGCAGCAGTAGCAGCGGCAAAAGCAGTTGCAGCAGCAAATCAACCGCTGTAGTTGCAGCAGCAGCAGCAGCAGTCACTGCAACAGCGGCGGCAGTAGCAGCAGCAACATGCAGCAGCAAAGGCAGCAGCAATAGCATGCAGCAATAGCAGCAGCGGCGGCATCATCAACAGCAGCGGCAGCAACAGCAAGCAGCAGCAGCAACTGCCGCGCAGAGCAGCAGCAGCAGCAGAAGGAGCAGCAAAAACAGCAACCGCAGTAGCTACACCTGCCGCTGCAGCTGCTGCTGCTGCTGTGAGGATAGCCTCGCAGCCCTCCTCTGAGGGGGTGGCCCTCTGAGAGGTCCTGTCGGCCCCGTTCGCACCCCCCCTTCCTTCCAGCCCTTCTCAAGGGGGCCCTCGGAGGGCCTCGTAGAGCCCCTCCGAGGGGCCCTTCGAAGGGGCCCGTCGGCCCCGTGGGCCCCCTCGGCCCCGTCGGCCCCGTCACCCGACCGACGAAGGGGCCGGGTCAGAGGGGCGGACAGGACTCCCCCCCCTTCGCTCCCTCCTCCCCCCACACCCACTCGCTCACTCGCTCGCTCAGCGAGCGAGCGAGCAAGTGAGCAAGCGTGCACGGGAGGGAGGGACGGACAAGCCGGACACCCCCCCTATTTTCTCCGTGCACCCACCTTAGGGGCAATCAAGAAAGGGGGGGGCGAGAAACAAAAGAATACAAAAAGGGGTTCGCCTGACATCGAGTGAAAAAAAAAGAGAAAAAGAAACACAAAAAAGAAGGCGAGGGCTTAAGGCGAGCAGAGGGGATAACTACAAAAAACAAGAAGTGGAGGGTGAGGGCAAAAGAAAAAAAGGGGGGTGGCTGAGGGCAAGGAAAAAAAAAGTAAGAAAAAAGGGATGATCTTCCAACTACAACCGCCGTAGCAGAAGCAGCTCTCACAGCTGCAATAGCAGCATCAGGCGGTTGAGTGTCGACGACTACATAGTACGACGGCTGCGCGAGAGCTTGCACTTTCGCCTTCTCAACCGACAACGGACGGTCGTCGGCGGCAATCTTCGCTTCGAGACACGTCCTAGACCGGCGTCTTCCTGGGGTTCGTGGATTGGTGCGCGCACTTCACCCCGTAGGACCAACGGCGGATTCGAGTCTTCCCATCTCCGAGGGCAAGGTTGTCTACCGCTTGGAGCAGCAGCCACACTTGCAGCCGCCACCCCTTCTCGTCTTGGAGCACTCTTCGCTCTATTAGTGGCAGCAGCACTAGTGGCCACAGTTAGTTAGACTGTAGTGTCCGGGCGTGCTGTGGTAGTGCAGCTCTTCCCGGCTGGTCACGTTAGCTGACCCGGACGCCGTGACCTCTTGGAGTGATAGCACCTACTGGTCTCATTCTCACCCGTGGCTTGGTGTTTACCACGGGGAGTAGGTGCACTCCGTACCTATCCATTGTCGAGTGCACGAGATGAGTGCGCGGACATCTAAGTAGGCGCCCTGCGCGTTTGCCTGCTACTACTGTGGTGATGGAAGTCATGGTTGGCGTTGCTGTTGGACGCGCCCTCCCGGCTGACATCCACCTTGGCTAGAGCCTCGTCCGAGCCTGCATCCTCCATAGCAAACGTATCTGCCAGCGTTGGTAGATCCCCTAGCTGGACCTCTGGCAAGAATATACGCTGAGATACACGACCTCCGGCAGACGGTGTAGCGACTTTGTGACCTCGTCGTCACTGAGTGTGCTTGTGCTACTTGTTTGTCGACGGCCTCTTTGATCACATCTCCTCCATCCTCTCCTCCTTCCTCATCCGATGGTGTACCTTCAGCTCCATCTGCTAGCAAGTCCCACACTGCCACCATCCTTTCGATCCTCCACTCTGCTGCGACCACAACGCCATCTCGCGATGACATGTCTTCATGCAGTCCTCCCAGTTGAGTTCTACCCCCTCGTTTTCACCTGTCGGTGACCCTGCTGATTACATCGATGCTGAGAGTGGCAGTACCTGCACGGACGACATGTCCACATGCTCCACGGATTCTGACAACTTCTCCTTCTCCTTTTCTCTCGACATGCGACCGCTCACTCCTCGCATGACAAACACGAGCTGTGATGTGGATGCCACACCTACAGCTCTATCCGATGTTCCAGCGTCTCAGCACATTGCGAGCTTCGTTGATCCCCAGGAGGATGCATCAGCACCAGTTCCATCATCTTCAGCAGCAGAGATGCAGATGGCGTTGTACTCACGTGTTGTGCAGTCTGCATGTGCAACATCCAGTGAGGCAGAGTTTATCCTAGACCAGGTCGACATTGGCCACCTCGACATGTCCGAGGCAGACTATGCTGATCCGCAGGAGCGTGTAGTCATGCTAGAGCGAGAGATGATGGCAGCACGTGAGCAATTCTCACAGGAGGCGAGCATCACTGCTATCGGCAGGATCCTTCCGCCAGCAGCATCGGGCACACCCATACTCGGGGAGGATCTTGTTCCAGCTCCGAGTATGACGTCCGTTGAAGACACTGTCATAGGAGAGGTGAGCGTGCCTTCGACTTCCGCCATCCTGGCTCGTGTCGACCCCATCATCGCTCCTCCTTCTTCTTCTGCTGCCGTCACGCACCTTCATCCACCCGACTCACCTGCCCCATCGTCATCTTCATCCATGAGTGGTATTCTGGTTCGTCGCTCCAGTACTCCTCTTCCGGCGGTATACCCCTGTGCCTCAGGGTGCTCTATCCCGTATCAGAGGCCAGCTCCACCACTTCATCCACGCACGCGTGCTGCTCGCCCATTCCCTTTCCTTCGGCGTACACAGATGCATCGCAACAGAGCGAAGACAGGAGAGACTGTGAGTTGGGACCCTTGGCAGTCTACTCGAGGACTAGTATACCCCAGGTGATGCAACTACGACGTGAGGAGTCGTAGCCGGAGACACCACTTCGTCTTTGAAGGAGGGAGTCGACTCGCACGTGACAGGGTGAGCTATCTCTACATGATGGACACACCACATGACTCATCGCCCAGGATCTGTTCAGCTACGACATCAGCATCTCCATCGAGGACATCGCTGCCAGGTTCATTTGCCCAAGGAGAGTGTTGTGTGGACCTCGACCTGACGCGACGTCATAGGAGATGCATGGCGAGGTCTATGCTCTGTTGTGAGCATCTACAACATCCTGCATGTGGCTCATGCTGCATGCCTGCACAGCTGCATGTAGATGGTAGCACCCTGTTGGTCGAGACCTGGGCACTTGGTGCGTTGTACCAGTGTCACAAGGAGACCATGTGATCGTGTGTCTTGGTGTGTGGCTATACTGTGTGTCACATGTGCATGCAAGCTATTGGTCGAGACCCGGACACGTGGTGCGTTGCACCCGTGTTGCGAGGAGATCCTCCCATGATCTTGTGTTTGGATGATGATGCTATTGTGTTGGATTGCTCGTAGCGGTCAAGACCCGGGCCCTGGTACCGCCAGTGTCACGAGGAGACCATCTTGTTGCCTGACATGTGTGTGATGGGCATTACACTGGTTTGTGCACGTGTGCACCCCGTGTTCGTCCACTTGCAAAACATGATGCTCCATTGCCCAACATTTAACGTTGTATCGGTATACGTGCATCTGAATGATTGTTTGCAAGTTGGTACCGCGGTAAGATAGAAGGGTACCTTATAGGTTAGTACCGATACCGTATCAGTACCGTAAAAAAACGACCGTACCGCGGTACTGGCGATACCGCGATACAAAATCGCGATATACCGCGGAACCGGTAATACCGCTATCAGCCCTGCTTCAATGATACGATCGCTATTTCCTTCGCAAGAGTGCTCACATCGCTGGCTCCTACAGTTTAGAGTTCCTTGAGGGCATGTGGTGAAATCGTCACCATCTTACCCTTGCTGGTCTTGGATGGTCTGTCACTTTCCGATCCGTCACCCACACAACTAGCATGTAAGGAGGGAGAGAATGGAGGGAGGGAGGAAAGGAGGAAAGAGGGAGGAAAGGGAGGGGGGAAGAGGGGGAGGGAGGGAGTG
>SZWC01006604.1:85014-97821 GCA_023375785.1 Penium margaritaceum
TCTGGCCTCCTGCTTCCATCTGAGAGCAGAGAAGTAGGCGAAGGGGACACAGAGAGAATCTCAGAAGAAACCAAAGCGAACAAAAGTATAAAGCTCATTCCAAGGTGGCACCTGTCAGCCTTTCACCTCCAGCTCCTCCCCCTCCGGGTACACGTCAGCCTCTTGAGCTCAAGCTCGTCCTCACAGAAAGGCCCAAACAATGAGATCCAGACAGACAGTCTCGAAAGTTGACACACATCCAGAACTCAAACATCTGGGATGTGATCCAGTCCAGACAGTCTTGCGTCCGTGAAATGAGACTGAGAATCAGCGACTCCGGATCATTCAAAAACTTATCAATTGCATCTCAACCCCACCACTCCCCCCTTCCTAGCAATTGCCCGCCGCACCGCAACATTTGTGGTCACCAGGGGAGTGTGCGCTCATGCACGCATTCATGAGTGCACACTCTCCCGTACACACGAGCGAACTCTCACACGAGCGCTCGCACGCTCGCACGCACGCACGCACGCACGCACGCACGCACGCACGCACGCACGCACGCACGCACGCACGCACGCACGCACGCACGCACGCACGCACGCACGCACGCACGCACGCACGCANGCACGCACGCACGCACGCACGCACGCACGCACGCACGCACGCACGCACGCACGCACGCACGCACGCACGCACGCACGCACACACACACACACACACACACACACACACACACGCACACAACACCGCACGCCAACACATACCTCAGGCAGCAGTCGCGCACGGCACAACCCCATCCATCTCTCTCCTCGCCACCCCCTCACAGGGGCGCCGGAAGCCCCTTCTCCTGCGCCTCGCGGATCTCCTGCATCTTCTTCACGCGCCTCAGAAACAGCTCGTACTCGCACTTCTCGTACGAGTGCCGCTCGTGCGAACACTTCCACGGCGCGAACAGCGTCGCCTGACGGCACTTGTTCAGCGGGATCAGCAGCCCCGCGCACAGGTCGCGTGACCCCAGCGGCAGCCGCGCTTGCGCCATTGCCTCCTGGCTGGCGGAGTGGGGGCCCTCGGCGGGTGGTGGCGCCATGTCGTCTCGGAGCGGACGAAGGGAGGCGGAGGGGAGAACGGTTCCNTTCAGCGGGATCAGCAGCCCCGCGCACAGGTCGCGTGACCCCAGCGGCAGCCGCGCTTGCGCCATTGCCTCCTGGCTGGCGGAGTGGGGGCCCTCGGCGGGTGGTGGCGCCATGTCGTCTCGGAGCGGACGAAGGGAGGCGGAGGGGAGAACGGTTCCGGTCGAACGCGCGCCAAAGGAGGGCGAGGGCGTCACAATGGGACCTCCGTCAGATAGGGGAAGTCCCCTCCCTCTCGTCCAAGGACAAGACGTGTGTGTGCAGTCAGTGACGATCGACAGCAGGGGGGGGGACACAACCACGGCAAAGCGGAAAGGTCGTTGGCAGCAGCAAGGGGTTGCTCGCTTGCCCTCCGTCGTCCCTGTCCTTCTGGCGGCGTTTGGGCAGAGTCGTCTCCGCCGTCACGGAGGTGCTGGTGCTCTGCGAGGGCAAAGTGGCGCCAGAAGTCGACCTGCGGCTGTCGTGCCGCTGGTTAGAACAGAAAGAGGTCTACGGGGTATCGAAGCACCAAGAACGCCCGCTTGTCAGACCCGGTGAAAGAGATTTCAGACAACGTTTCTTCCCTCAAGGATTCACATTTTCACGTGGTCATAATAATAATGCAACATTTCTGAGATTGGTTCCTTACAATTATAATAAAATTTCATATATTTAATAAATGTATAGAAGTATTCTTGAATGCCATCGAATGATGAAAGAATAAAGGAGCGGAAATTTTTCGAACAGAACAAAAATAAAGGAAATAAGTTTATGGAATTTTTTTTCAAAATTTGAGACTCTTATCGAAGCATTTATGGCCACTTTATTACACAAGATCACTTCTGAACATGATTCAAATGCTTTTCATGCATCATTAAGCATCCAACTCAAATTGGTTTTCAAATACTGGAAGCATGACCTTTCATAACATAATTGTAACGATATCTAATAATTTCAAAAATAAGAACCATCTTCCCATGTCACTCCGAAGAAGTAACCACAAGCCCACCCTTTGTTGGTGTGTCAGTGACACATGTTGACCTCTAGGCTTGCTGCACACATATCACTCTTGAATGATGAGCCACACGACACACGACAGCGTAACACCTCATGCTGACGCACGTGGTCGATGAGACACAGAGATCGTCAAGGCACAAGGCAATCAACAGATTTGGCCCCCCGTCTCCATGAAGCTTCACAATGGAATTACATGGAATTTGCTACATGATACTTGCACGCATCCGTGTGTAACCTCTGGGTCCCGCTCATATGGTTTCATGTTGTTTGGGGGGGTAACCGCTGGACTGGGTTAGCTCGAGTTTGCTCTCCTGGGCACAATGCTGCCGGATTTTGATCGGCAAAAAAATCAGGCGCATGGACGAGGACGCGTGGTTCGAGCCACGCTCTGAGAATAACCCACGATCGAAGGTGAGCTTGCATCTCACCCGACCATAGGGAGCTCGCCCTACGTAACCTGCCCCCTCTAGCTTTCTCTCCTAGTTTTGTCACGCAGGACATGTCACCTTGGTCGAATCCATAGCGTCGGCTCAATTGTGACGAAGATCTTGCTCTCTTGCATTCCTCGCACTTCTTGCTCACCCCCCTTTGTCTATCCACTGGTATCAGAGTAGGGGAGAGGGTGTCTGCACATAAGAGGGGTAGTGCGGAATCGCATTACACACGATCCAGGGCCGAGGTGGTCGCAGCCACTGCTGCCACCGCTGCAACAGATCTAGCAATGGCAGCCGGTGTACAGTGACGACGGACAAAGCCACGTCCCTGCCAACTCTCTGGCAGTCCTGGCTGTCTTTCCAACGGCTTTGCCATGTTATAAGAGGCGGCGGTGGCACTTTCTTCACAATTGCCGCCACCAACAGTGGCAGTCAGCCACTTCACGTTGCCGCCATCCTACAAGTGGTGTCTTCCACTGGCAGTGGCGTCAAGTGGACAGTAGTTGGCCAATAAATCTCCAACGACCAACCATTGGTTATGGCCGACGCGTAGCAATAACGACATCAGAAGAAATAATGGATGTCGCGACTACCAGTCTCCTACAGGCCATTGCAGGTCATCTACAGTTCATCTACAGGTAATCGCAGCAGCAACTGCATGAGCAAAAACAACAGCAGTAGCGGTCTGGCACGACAACATCGATTGAAGCACAACCGGCCACATCAGAAGTAGTAGCAATGAATGCAGCACTAGCAGCAGCAGTAGCAGCGGCAATAGTGACTGTAGTAGCAACGATAACAACAGTAGTGATGTCAGCAGCAACGGTAGTAGCAACCAGCATTTGCCGCACGATCAAAGGCAATAGCAGCAACAGCCGTAGCCGTGAGAGAAACCTTCTCGTGATGCAATAAGGATTGCAGCACTAATGGTCACACCACTTATCACAACAATGGTCACCAATGAACGCAATAGCGACATCAGTGATAGCAGTAACGATGAAACAAAGAAATACAACGGGAGCGCTATCATAAGCAGCGACAATAGCTAGAGTGACATCGGCAGTATTAGCTGCTGCCCAGCCGCCAACCTGACACAACCACCGCAGCTCGGAGGGGACTTATCGGACTCTTACTACGAAGCACACAAGTAGCTGCATCACACTCATCACGAATCTACCACTAATAGTCGGTCCTTAGCATAGCATGCCGCCGCACCCCTAACGCCGCTCCAACCTCCAACCTCGTCCAAACGTGGTTAGACACTCTCCGCCCCCTAGCCATCACTACGATCGCACCTCAGCTAGCATAGCGGCAATCGGGTTCGATGAGGAGGTACTTCTCCATGCTGCTCAATACGCGCTTGCGTTTGCTAGGACGGAAGCATGTGTCATTGACGCAACGGCCTCCGTGTCCGCCACCTTTGCTATTGTACCACGCTATATACGCACCCTCTACAACGTTCACCGTTCGTGCCACTGAGGCCTACTCCGAGGCTGAAGTGGCACTTGGACTGGTGGCATTAGTATCTGCTAATCTTGCGCAGCAGCTGGCAGCAACTATAGCCAAGGTGGCCTCTGCAGCCACATCTGCAGCATTTGCCGTCGCCTCTGCAGCATCAGCCGTCCCCATCTCCACGGTAACAGCTGTTGCTATAGCGACAACATAACCCTCTGTCATCCGTTCTTCCGTCATTGCATTCATCTCTGCCACAGCAACAGTTTTGATCCTAAGAACTGTAACATTGTCAGCAGGGTTTTGCCTTGCAATCCCCCTCATTTCTTCCTTCTCCATCCTCGTTGCCGCTGTGACTCCATGTGTTGCACCGCTCTTTGCCACCTCTCGCCGCCTTGCATAGCATGTTTGTCACCCATTCCCTCTTGCTTGGTGTATTGTTTGCTATTTCTGGGTGCTTCTTTTGGGGTGGGCTGCCGTGCAATGGAGTGAAGACCAGTTATTCACCCCTTTCTGATTTTTCCATGCCCACTGGGGTGGGAGAAACCATACCGAATTCATATTTTTGGCAAAGTAGTTTGTCGTCATGCCTAGTGACGATGAGTCAATCATTGCGGAGCTATTGCATGAGCTACGTATTGCTTGCAAGGCCTAGCGCGTAGCTTAGGCGCCTCCTGGCGCAGGCAGACAAGCGCGCTAAGCTTGCTGATGAAGTTGCCACAATGGTTCTCGTGCGCTTGCCTGCTACAACCCTCTTTGAAACCCCTACCGCGCTTGCCGTAGTGTCCAATACCTCTGGTTCCGCTTCTTCGAACCCTGCTACATCTGCCATTTCTGGCTCCACCACCTCCACTGCCACAGTGCACTTTGCACCTGCACCATGCCAGCACGATTTCTTCTCCAAACCTACTGTGTTCACCCCCGGTCTTGTCTTCGCCACTTGGATCCTGCGCTTTAGCGCCTGGTCCCAGGAGGAGCACCTTTGGGAGTATTACTTCCTTGCTAACCATGCTGCTAATCCTTACGTCATACCTGCCCCCTCTGAGTCTGCACATGCCGTGCGTGCCCTCGTCGCTGTTGCGCCTACATATCTGACGACATCGGCACCTACAATGCGGACCCCGCAGCTGGCAATGCTGCTGACCCTGTCGACGGTTATGCCTTTCTTCAAAGTTGCTCTACCATCACTGGCCAGGCTGCCTGGAGTGCCCTAATTGTCCAGTTCAACGCTTTTCTTATGCATGGGGATGGGATTGTAGACATCTATTGACCCATAAAATCGAGCTCCTTTGTGAGCTCAAGGATGCTGCACCGAATCAGATCTCTGTTGTCCCCACCTTGGTGAGTCGTCTCATTCTAGAGCTGTCTGACCTCCTACACGACATCAAGGCAGATGTGCTGGTGCGTTTGGCCGTCCAGCCAGTTCTCCCAAAATCTCCACGGAGGGTCGGTGTGCTCTGGGAATTTGTCACAGAGCGCCTTGATGCTTGGTGGACCAACCTGCAAAACCATCACCTGCATCGCTCTGCTATCACCAACGTCACGACTGTCACTTCATTTGCTCCTCCATCCTTCTTTTCCTTCTCTTCTTCCTCGTCACCTTCCACTATTAGTGCTGCCTCCCATGCCGCACAGGGCTGTGGCCGGGGCAAAGACAAAGGCGGCAAAGGCAAGGACAAGAGTAAAGAGGATGTCTCTCGCGCACCGATCTGCTTCGTCGTCTGCTGGAACTGTGCCTCGAGCGAGCATAGTGCCGCAAGTGTCCTACACCCCCAAAAAATGCACGATTGGCTGATGTGATGCAAGCCCACTGGGCCCGCACTGCTAGGTCGTCCTCACCACCATTTCCTCCACCTCTCGTCCTAGATCCCCGTCCTCAACAACGCACGCACACTCCACGATGGGGAGAACTCTTGCTCCTCCGATCCCCTATCCTTGGGGTGACTGCCATCCTTCGGGGCTCTCTCCTCCGAATGCCTCCCTTCCTGTCCGTACGTACCTCTGCCTTGGTTCTCGTCCTCCTACGTGACATTGCCCTTGTTGCCTGCCACCTCAGTCCCCTCCCAGCCCGCCATACCTGCTACGTCTGAGGGCGAGCGTCAGCTAGAGTAGTCCCTTGCTCACTTGCTCCAGCTCTGCGATCAAGGAGGTAAGAGTGTGATTGCATGCCCCACATGTCATATGTGACTTTCTGACTGTGTCTTACGTGGGGACCCATCCTGGGGGGTTCTGGGGAGTGTGCCAGTGGGTGTCCTATGGATTGAATTGTGGCAGTCAGTCACTATTCCTTGTTGCCTTGCCGCTTGTGGCTAGTTCATGTCAACTGTTCCTATTATCAATACTGTCGCAAGTTGTGGTGTTCTCTAGTCTATCTGTGTGTTTGGGGGGTTCCAGATCCTTGATTCCGGAGCCACCCACCAGATGACCTCCGTCCGCACTGTGTTTTTTCACTCTCAATCCCATTGGCTCCTTTTGTTTCGTTTGTTGTGGATCAGGTCAGATGCTCCCTTTCCAGGGTGTTGGTGTTGTGCGATGCATTGGTCCCAGTGGTGATGTTTACTTACTTGATGAGCTATATGTGCCTTCTCTCGAGGTCAGCTTGCTGTCTTTTAGTACCATAGACGAACAGGGTATGGACTTCTCTGCTAGTTGCAATGTTGGCACGGTTTCCTTGTGTCCGGCTGGTCACTTTGTCTTGTGTGGTGTTCATTGTGAGCGGCTCTATCTCGTGCCATTTTTCACTCCCGCCTCTGCCGGTAGTGCTCTTGTTCATGTCTCTCCCTCGCTCTCGCTCAAGCATGTTTGCCTTTTGCATCTTTGCCTTGGTCATGTGCACACTGATTCCATCACCAGCATGCTTTGTCTCCAGCCCGCGCTAGGCCTTGACTTTCTCCTGCCTTGCTCGTCTGACTGCATTGAGTGTGCCCAGGGCAAGATGCACCACTCCCTGTTCTCCTCCTCTGACAGCCAATCCATGCATCCCCTCAACCTTGTGCATGCGAATGTCATGGGGCCACTGTCCCATGACTTCCTTGGGGGGGAAGGTTGCTACGTCCTTTGCCTCACCGATGATTTCTCGCGTTATTATTAGGTTTTTTTCTCTTCGTGAAAAGAGCGACGATTGTTCTGTCCTCAACACTTGGCTCGTTCATGCTGAATGTGCTTGTGAGCGATTCCTGCGTGTCTTTCATAGTGACTGTGGCGGTGAGTTCATGGGCCACTCGCCTTCTTCAGTCCCGTGGGGTACGTATTGAACTCATTACCCCCTACACTCCCCAACAAAATGAGGTATGTGAGGGTTGGAACCGCACGCTCGCTGACGATGTGCGTATCCTACTCTTTGATTCATGTCTTTCCCCGCTCTTCACCTTTGAAGTGATGAGCTACGTGACCTTGTTCGGGAACCGTATTCCTCACGGTCCTCTCCCATAGTCCATCACCCGATTCTAGAGGTGGCATGGTCGCCATGCGGACCTTCACCCTACTCAGGTTTGGGGCTGCATCGCCGATGTCTGGCTTTTGGAGAATATTCGCAAGGACAAGTTGTCTCCTCGCCTTTGCCCGTCCCTTGGCGTCTCAGCCTAGTCCAAGACTTGGCGCTTTTGGGATCCCCAACGTCATCGTGTCGTCGAGTTGCATGATGCCCTCTTCTTTTAGTCGGCCTTTTTGGTGATCTTGATTGTGCCTCTCCATCTGTCCTCTCTCGGCTCTTTCCATTGGGGGGGATCCGCCTAGCTCATGCTCAAGATCATTGCCTGATGTGTTGGCGGAACTCGTGTCTCACCCATTTGCTCGTCCATCACCTTCTTTGTCGTCAGCGTCGGCTATTCCCTCACCCGCTGGGTCAGTCTCTCCTTCATCTCCGGTATCATCGTCGTCGTCGCCTGATAAAGGGGAGGCGGACAGCCTCCCCTTTATCTCAGGCTTCCTCGCTTGGGTCATCCCCCCTCTACTCTGCCTCACTAGCGCCCCCTTTGTCCCCAATTGTCGTCACGTCTGTGCCCTCCGCTGCACCCCAGACTGTGTCCCCATTTCTTTGTGGGGGGCGACTGTGGGCCCTCTTCACTCACCCAAGTGTAGCAATTCCTTCTGTCCCGAGTCCACTCACATGGCCACGTCCATGTCCGTGCCACATCCAGATTCCGTACACCCCACCGGTCTTGATGCTCATCGGCTGGCCACTGGGATTGTGCATCCCATCTCAGGTCTTGGGTACTCTCTCATTGTGGGGGAGTTCGAGTGTGTAGTGGAGGCCCGTGTTAGGCAGCGCTGCTGAGTTTCACGCCGCTACCGGTATAGATGCACTTTCGCCAGAGCCCAACACAGTGCGAAAAGCGCTACAATCATCTGAGGCACAATTGTGGGAGAGAGACATGTGTGAGGAACTCGGTGCATTAGACGTGCACGCCGTCTACAAGCTGGTAGACCTCCCATCTTGGGGCAAGGAGGTGTCCACGCGTTGGGTCTTTTGACGAAAGCAAAAGCCAGATGGTAAAATGGATCAGTACAATGCATGTCTCACAACAAAGGGGTTCTCACAGGTCCCCGACGTTGATTTCAAGGAGACGTTTGCACCAGTGGGACGATATCGTTTAGCACGGGCGTTTCAGAGCGTGGTCACTTATGAGGACTGGGAACTGGAGAAAGTGGATGTGAACAACGCTTTCTTGCACGGACGCATGGAGGACGAGATCAACATGGTGCAGCCACCGGGATTCACTAATGGCACTGAGAGGTTGTTGCGTCTACGGAAGGTCCTCTATGCCCTAAAGCAGTCGTCTTGCTGCTGGAACTAGGAGGTCGCCTCGACCCTCAAGAAGGGGAGATACCGACGTAGTATAGTTGATCTTGCGCTCTTTGTGAGTAAGCCTTCTACTTCGTTCATCGCTATTCTTGTGTGCGTTGATGACTTGCTCATCGCGTCACCTAGTACCTCAGCAGTACAATCGGTGAAGGTGTTGTTGCAGTCCGTGTACAAAATGAAGGGTTCAGGACCTGCTCGAGTCCTTTTGGGGATGGAGCTTGAGCGCAATCAACATCGATGCACTCTATAATTTCACCAGGCTGTATATGTGCATAGCCTGGGGGAGAGGTTTGTGCCCCTTCTTGAGGTTGTGCCATCCGCATCGACACCGATGACCCCTACAGGCCAGAGGCTGCTTAAGACACAGGATGTGCCTAAGCTAGGGAGGTGGTGGATGTGACCGTTTACCTTTGTGTCATCGGTTCCCTCATGTACCTTACCATGACTACGAGGGCAGATATGGCCTTCGTAGTGAACTTCACAGTGATTACCTTTGTGCCCAGTTTTTGTAGTGTCTACAACCGTGTCATCAAGAGGTCGCACTGCGTGTCGTGCCCTATGTGCTCTCCATAGCACGAGTCAGGTTGTGCTATAGGGCACATCCATCTGTTGTCGTTGACAGCTATAGTGATAGTGATTGGGCTCATGACACTGACGTGTGCATCCACACAGGTTACATCTTCCTCGACTTCAAGACTGTAGTGTCCTAGAAGAGTGGAAAACTAGAATGCATGACACGAAGATCGAGTGAAGCAGAGTATATGTCACTTGGTGCAGGCACCTATAAAGTGTTTGGCTTTGTCGAGTGTTGCAGCAATTGCGTGTGCCCATCTCTTACATCACCCTGCGTTGTGACAACCAGAGCATGATCCCATGTCTGAGCATGACGGCATGCATCACACGTGCAAAAATCATATCAATGTTGAGCATGATTTTGTGCGTGAGCATATCGCTGCAGGGGATGTTTGCGTCGTCTAGGTGGACACTCCACAGCAGCTAGCTGACTTCCTCACAATGGCACTAAATTGCAACGCGTTTAAAGTTGTTGTGCATATCGTAGGCATGCTGTGTGCTCGTGTTATACCTAGATGATGTTGTTGGTGCATGTTCCTATCTGTCCATATGTACGGCGCAGTGCCAATTGTCTCTCTCGTTGTGGTTGTTCTCAAACTGCTTGTCCCTGTCTGTGTGTCGCCTATGAGTCATGGGGGAGTGTTGGTGTGTCAATGACACATATTGACCTCTAGGCTTGCTGCACACACATATCACTCTTCCAGGTGAATAATGAGCCACGCAACACGCAACAACGTACCAACTCATGCAGACAACAGTGGTCGAGCAGACACGAAGATCGTCAGGGGACAGGGCAGCCAACAAGTTGGGTCCCCGGTCTCCATGAAGCTTCATAGCGGGATTACTTCGAATTTTCTACATAAGACTTGCATGCATCCGTGTGTGAGCTCTGGGCCGTGCTCATATAGTTTCATGTTGTTTGGGGGGGTAACCGCTGGACTGGGTTAGCCCGGGTGTGCTCTCCTAGGCAAAATGCTGCCGGATTTTGACTGACAGCATGATCGGGCATGTGGTTCGAGCCATGCTTTGAGCGAAACCCACGGTCCAAGGTGAGCCCGCAGCTCACCCGAACGAGGGAGCTCGCCCGACGTAACCTGCCCCCTCTAGCTTTCTCTCCTAACTCTATCACGCAGAACATGTCACCTCGGCCGAATCCATCGCGTCGGCCCTATTGTGACGAAGATTGTTCTCTCTTACATTCCCAGATCTTCTTCTTCATCCCCCTTCGTCTATTCACACATTTTCCCGTGCTCAATTGGGACATGAGTCGCCGATCAGGCATGGGAAAAGAATCCATGAAAACCCCACCCTCAATTATGGCCTTTGCGATTGGGGGGGGGGGGGGGGAGGGCATGAGCATTTCTCAGAATTTAGCTCAACACCTTAACCCCCAGTCAAATTGCAAACCGAATGCAAACCCACCCTCGAATTGTATGATCAAGTTTTCACTGTTTGAAAATGTGTAGGCCCTACACCTACATGAATGTAGGCCCCATGAAAGCGAGGCCTAGAAGGTTCCCTTTCTTATGAATGGGGAGACTCGCTGTCCAATGCGTGCTCTCACATATCGGCCTCCAACCTCGCTCACAAAAGTCACAAACCCCTCAATGAAGGGATTTGTGGTTGCTCCAAGTAGCTTGTGCTAACGGTAGCATGTCAACGCAACATGATCGACAACCAGATGCGTCATTGCCATGTTCTTTTCCATTTTTCGTGGGTTGGTTTCATGTTAGAATTCGTGGAAACTGTGAAATCTGGATATAGAGGTCCATTCCAAAACAAATCCTCCAAGGATAATCTGATAACTCAATTTCAACCACATCTTGTCAATCTGTGTGCTATAGCTGTCCGGGGAGGAAGAAGGGCCATGTCTGCGTGACGATGTGCAGAATTTATGTTCCAAGAAGGCCACCCTAAATGGTCACTTGCCACACAAAAATGTAGGGACAGTTTTTGAGGAAAAATACATTATGAACAAATGCATCTAATGTGCTGTGTTGCCAAAGCGTCAATGGTACAAAACTGGCACCAGGACCTTCCATGCAGTAGCACTGGGTTTGCCAAGGCCCCAACACTTTGTAGCATTGACGCGAAGGCATAGTCTCTTCAGTGTCATTGTGCTCTCGGTAGCTGTCCTTCTCTTCATTCTGTCGGGGCCACAGCCGAGCTGTCAAAAGGAGGTGGTTTCCCCTCAAAGGCCACCTCCATGCCCCGCATCAAGAGAGCAGGGGGCGGAGAGTCAGGGATGGCTGTCCCAAGAGGTGGGGACGGCAGTTGAGTGGTGGGAGGACGAGGGGGTGTTGGAGGTGGTGATAGCAGCAGTGGAGGGGGAGGTTTGGGTGGTGGTGTCGGTGGTGGTGTTGGTGGGGAGGGAGGGTGAGGATTGGGCGGTGGTCTCGGAGGCGGTGATGGCGGCCGCGGTGGAGGGCTGGGTGGTGGCGGAGGAGCAGGCGGGAGAGGAATGTTCACCCTGTAGCAAGACGTGGCCACATGACCACCACAAACAGAGGCAGATAGAGCTTACCTGCCTGCATGCAGGACGGAAAGGGAGAGCAGATGATTTACGACGAGCAACAGCTAGACACCTTTCCCCACACTCCCCTTACCCCTCCCCCCACCCCCCCCCCTTCTTGCTCCCCACTCTCCTCCTTCCTTTGCTCCGACAACTGCTCCCCAGCTGCAGCGCCTGACATGACATCTGTTATGTCCTTCCTCCAAAACTCCATACACATGCTGCAGGCACAAACACTTACCCGCACACGGCCGCCATGGCCGCCTTCCGCACAAGCTGCGCGTACGTCCTGGGCGTCTGCACCCACGAGGCGCCAAGAGGCGAGACAGCCCCTGTGCTGGACCCATACGAGTTGGAGTAGACGGGGCGTAGCACGCGGCGCGCGGGGTCAGAGGGCGTGATGACGACGTCATGCATGGCGATGCCACGGCACGGCACCGAGTGGCTGCAGAAGAAGGCCACGCCGTGCGTGCCGTTGCTTGTGCCCGTCACGTTGCGGAAGGAGATGCCTTGGATGGCTACAGCGTCCGCCTGGATGGTGCAGGGGCCCTTGTCGCAGTAGTACTGGCGTCCAGAGAAAGGCAGAGACACGTGGAACGTAAGTCAGAGTGTGGGGTTCAGTGTGAGAGTGTGGAAGACCTGTAAGGATTGTGTGGGATTTAGTGTAAGGGCCTCGGGAGAAGGGCTGAGTCAGTGCATGAAAAAGTGCACATAGCGACAAACATGTGAATGTGGCGCGAGGCAGAAATGGTAAGGGGTAGTAAGAATAGTGGGTCAGGGAAAACATCTGTGGTGAGGTTACAATGGAGGGGAGGTGGGAGGGGGGGAAGGGCGGATCACTGAAGATAGCACGTGCACACACACACACACACACACACACACACACACACACACACACACACACACACACACACACACACACAC
>SZWC01006604.1:100806-121660 GCA_023375785.1 Penium margaritaceum
GGCGGAGAGGGGGGAGGGCGAGGAGGCTGAGGGGGCGGCACTGGTGGGGGGGGTGGTGAGGGTGGGCGCGGTGGCGGCCTGGGTGGTTTCGGCGGGGAGGGCGGAGGTCGTGGCGGGCGTGGCGGCGGCGATGGAGGTGGGGGTGGCTTGGGAGGCCGAGGGGGCGGCCGGGGAGGCTTGGGCGGCTTGGGGGGAGGCTTTGGCGGTTTGGGGGATTTGGTCGGAATCGTTGGAATCGTCGCGGGTTCAGCCAGCGGATCGTCGAAGAACACCCCCGCGACTTCTATTGCCTCTCCTCCTGTCGAACCGCTTCGCGGCTTGGCTGCATGGTCCACGCCCTGCGATGCGGCGATGTGGTGGTGGTGAAATGTGACGTGGGGGCGAAAATGGTGAGCCAAAACGCGGCGCGATAACTTGTCTCTCAAACTCGACCAGATGTTACCGATTGAACCTGCAGCTACTATCCAGCCGCTCTGCAACTCCGTCGCGTGGTCACCCGGTCTACGACCGTGCGGGCGTGAGAGGAAGTGAAGCTGCTGCTGCTGCTGATGCTGCCGCTGCTGCTGAGTGTGTTGACGGGGTTGTCCGTTCTGTGTTGGGGGTCTAATGCCGTCTCGAATCGCGAAAGCAATGGCTGCAGTTGAGAGGAAAGGGAAGGCGAGGAAGAGAAGGAAGAGGGAGGAGGAGAGCCTGTCGAGTGGCATGTGGAGGTGATCAGGTGGAAAATGACGGAGGCGGCGGCATCTCATGCAGCCCCCGCTTCTTCGACTGCGGGTCGCGTGCACGTCCACCATTTCTCGCGCGGCAAGTCCCCTCCGCTTCCACAGGCTTGCGCGGCGGAGCCTGGCGGTGTGCAGTGACCGGCCGCTGTGCTGCATGCGACAGGCGCTAGGGCTCAGTCCTAGGTACTGCCGCGTCCGCACGACTGGTGGCAGGCCGCACACCAACACCCGCTAGGATGTGGATTGGTTAGCACAGAGAAGACGTCGCTGTCGACGAAGCGGATGGCGAGCCCGTGGCATCGGAACGCATCCCCAGAGCGTGGAAGGGGCGAGGGTCCAAGACAAGACAAGGTCACGAGAACAACAGACCGGGGCAACCGCCAGTGGGTTACCCCATCGTGTGGCGAGCGCACCACTCCGTGTTGTGCCTTGGTGTCAGTCGGAGGGGAGGGAGAGTAGGGAAGGAGACGCCAACACTAGTTGGTGAGAGATGCGCGCTCTTCACGAGTTGGTGAGAGATGCCCGTAACAAGTATCTGACCATCCCTCTATGGACAGGTGAAGAGCAGGTGGAGAAATTTGTATCTGCCTTTCGCTGCCGCACCAGTCTGGTGCAGGCTTCTACCGGCGTTGAGACCGGTGCGATGCGAGCCGAGGCGCTGGAGGCGCTCCTTCTTGGAAGTGGCCGACAGTAACCGGTCGACCTTCCGCACCTGAAGCGGAAAGGGGCGGAGAGGAGAGGATGGGCGGAGAGGAGGGAATGGGGGCGGACGAAGAGATTCAGGCAGCTTCGGGCGGACGATGAAAAACTTCATTTCTCCGCTATGGGCGGAGGAAGAAAGTGCGGCAGCGGACGAGAGGCCCGCTCTGCTAGCCAAGAACGGATGGTCGGAGCGCTTCGGGATGGCCCGCCCCGGACCGCCCCGACCATTCGCTCTTGGGTAGCAGCGGCTCGATGGTCACGGAAGCTCCGTGATGGGCATAGAATCGAACCGCGCACCGCCCACCGTCGCCTCAGCGACAAATCTCCAACGTGCACTTGCTCATCTGCCGCCACCAAGCGAGAGCGATGAGAGAAGACAGGAGAGAACGGGGAGGAGAGAGGTCTGAAGCCAAGGAAAAGGACTGGAATGTACTCTAGGTTCACATAGTTGACGGAAAGAAAGGGAAGGGAGGAAAGGGTTGACTCCCGCTGCCAGACCTCAGGAAACTCGTCAGCGCATCTGACCATGTTGACGGGTTTCGCAGATTCGTGATGCTGCTCGCGACGCTAAACGACCCCTCACGAATCGTATACACGAAAGCTCAAAGGGTTTCGCAGCACTACGCTGATGTGGACAATTCCCGTCCCACGGTGCATTCGTCAGTACGTGCAAAGAGAAGGGACCCGTCTGGGTGCGTCCATTTAGCCGCAAAAGGATCCACAGTGCCACGGCGGAAGAGGCGAAAACTTCTTCGAACTTGTTGTTGCGTGTCCACATGCTCTCATTTCCATTCTTGCGTCCTCGAACATTTCACACGGCAACCATCCATTCATGCTCGCCGCTAGGCAGAGGATTCCTATAAGAATCGTTTACTGCCATGCCTCCACAAAGAGATCGCACAGAAAACGATCCCATAGTTGCTGGCGCTCAACACTAGTAGAGGGATGCGAGCAAGCGACACTTGACGACTGCTACAACGGTTGCTGCTGCAGAGCGCTTGTTTTCCAGTGGCCACCGCTCCAGCCGTCGCCATTCGATGGGAGAAAAACGGACTCGAAAACCACAGTTGACAGCCGCCATTACCGGAGTCAACATCTTGTGGCCCGCCGTCCGACATGGACATAATACAAGGTCCCCATCCGCCAACCCTTTCTCTGTTGAGAGCTTTTGTGCAACGCCATAAGATACTGGCAATATAAACCACGTGTGGTTTCATGTTCATCGCGGTCAAGTAATGTTGTGACTAGATATCTTAAAAGATAATACGGTCATAATCATTTTAACCACCAGAAAATTTTTCGAATGATGTTGGAATACATTTCCAACACCAATCGACATGAATTCCCAGGAGCACAAATCTAAGAGCACCTCATCAATACTTTTGCAGGATATGCAAACTACGCCACCATCTTTGTCAATTATGCTAAAGGAGCATCTCTAAGTACCACCCTTCTACAAGGTTGTGCCAAGGTCATCAGTATCCATCTCAATGTGTTGAAATCCAAGTACGCCCCCCTCTTCCCGACAGATGAGGACACCCCTCCCACCGTCCCTGTCCTTGGTCCCTCCGACACTTAAAAAGTCTTAGGAGTCTACATTTCTACTTCGTACGACCCCCTCCACACGTGGACTCCCCTTATGGAGTCCTACCAACAAGAAATCAAAAAATGGATTGGTGATTATCTGTAACGGGCCAAAACCTCCAACTCTTGCTCTGAAGTCGTCGTCGGAGTTCGCATAATGGCGTTCTCAGTCAGCGTCAGGGCTTTACCCCCTTCGCAAGACTGAGGGGAAAACGTCATCAACGACCCAGATCAGGGAGACTCAAATGTTTCGAGTATCCGGAGGCCCATTTATGTTTTTACTTAACCCCCTCATTCTGGGTCCGAGACGAGGGGATATTACCTCAAACTCATGAGTTTGCACAATTTCTCCGATATAGAAACTCATAGTTTGTCATGAACGTACTCGAGTTTCTGATTTGACGGCTGCTAGCTCGCCGACGAATGGCCGACCAGTTACTTGACCGGCCGTCGGCCACCCAGCCGGCCGGCCGCCGGCCGGCCAATAGCCAGCGGGTGGCTGGCCACCGGCCATCCCTCGCAATAGCGAGGGGTGACTCGCGGCCACCCCCTCACTATCGCGAGTTGGGAGGGCCGAACCGGCCCTCCCGCTGCATTCAGCACCACTTATTATGAACCGTCCCGGTTCATGACCAAGGAGTCAGGTCAGAGAACACCAAGTAGGGAGTTGTGAACATTCTTAAAGGAAATGAATAATCTCAATCACCAACTAAACATGAACACGTGCATGGTACTTGGACATGAACTACATCTTGTCAGCCAGCACGACTAGCGCCCTCCCCCCTTTATGCTGGAGCGTCCGCGCGACAACCACGTTGGCCGTCCCCAACCTCATATGGTCGTTGTCCATGAATGTTGCCTTGTGGGAATGTTGTTCATTTTTTCCGCGTTGAGGTGGTACCTCCTGCCACAAGTCGATCTGTGCGAGCTACGAGCTCGCTCTAGTACTCGTTGATCACCCCTGTAGGAAACCGAGATTTGGGCTCCCATGGATTATGTTCAGGTCCACAACCGGCCCAATGAACGAGGTACTCCCCAACAACGCGCGACCGAAGAGTATGCTCTTGATGTTGGAGTAGGCGAAGGACCTCGTATTGGCCGTCGGCAGCAAGGACTACTGGCGGTGGCTGAATGGTTCCGTCTTCTGTGTATGGAGCTAGCAGGCTCACATGAAACACGTCATGTATCTTCATACTTGGCGGAAGTAGCAATTGATGTACCAATGCGTGCCACAATGGGAAACGACCCAATCCACTTCATTTGAAGTTTTCTTGCCCCTAATGACTTCAGCCGAAGGTTTATACTGTTAAGCAGAACTTTCTCACCAATGTCAAACGAGACCTCATGACGACCTTTGTCGGCATATGCCTTTTGTCGATGCCGAGCTGCTCGAAGGTGACCCTTTGCCTCTTGTAACAAGGAGTCGATGCGCTCGGCACAGGCTTGAGCAGAAGGAACCTACCCTTCTTTACTCCCACTCTTCACCAATGAAGAGGGTACCACTAGATGTCGGCCACTGCTCAACACAAACAGTGTGAACTGTATGGACTCGTTCACCAAGTTGTTCACTACACACTCTGTCGATGCTAGGAATTCGTCCCCATTACGAATGGCAGGTTCCACGTACATGCGGAGCATCTGCTCCAGAGTACAGCTCATGGGCTCTGTTTGTCCGTTCGTTTGAGGGTGAAACACTATTGACATTTGCGGCTCACTTCTGAAGTACACGTGCATCTTTTGCTAGAACTTACTAGCAAATTTTTGATCTCGATCGGAGATAATGAGCAATGGCAAGCCGTTGTACTTCACGACACCCTGAAAGAAGAGACAAGCGGTCTCCTCTGTATTCACGTCAGTGGTTGTAGGAATGGAGTGTGTCATCTTCGTCAAAAGATCCACAACCACTAGTATTGCATCGTGGTCACGGGCCGTGTCCGGAAAACGAGTAATGAAGTCCATGCCGACGCACTCTCATGGAGTTCCAGTAATGGGGAGCTATTGGAGGAGTCCACCAGACTTCTTGTTACTAGCCTTATTCCAAAATATGGGTCACATGTCATGCAATAGTTACGGACATCGACACTCCATCCTGGCCACCAATAGTGGTCCAAGAGTGTTTGTCCGGTCTTTCGGGTCCCACATGACCTGCGACCGGCGGGTCGTGGAGCTAGGAGATAATCTTTGCTCCAAGGTCTCCCGAGTTTGGCACAACAACTTGTTCTCCTTTCCAGAAGATCCTTGCAGCATCCACCAAGCCGTACTTGTCCAAATTTCGAGAGTCTTTAATCCAAGAATCCACTCTGAATACCATCCGGATCCTGTGTACAAATCCATTGTAATGGATAATCTCTCATGGTGGCTGCCACAGAGATGCAGGGGGATCTCGTCATTGTACTCTTGCTATTGTAATAGCCATAAAACCCTCCCTGACCTTGGTGATTGCTTTAACTTCCACGAGCAGTCGGCTTAGTGGATCGGCCACATTAATGCGTCGTGGTCAATGCTCCAATGTGAACGAGAATCGGCCTAGGTATCGCTCCAACATGCCTGTCGTCTTGGCAGGTTCGGTTGCGTTTGGAAAAATGCCAATGACTTATGGTCGGTCACAACCGTGACACCCCCTTCACCACCCTCAAGGTAGCAACCCCACGTCTTGAAAGCGTGTACTACCGCAAGGAGCTCTTGATCCCCAGTCGTATGCTGCGTTTCCACGGGACGAGCTTCCAACTCTCATGCGCAACTAGGTGACCGTTCTGCATGAGGACGGCTTTGAGTCCTACTACCGACGCATCATATTGAACGTCCCACGGTTGCGACGGATCCGGAAGAGTTAGGACGGGTGCTATAGATAAAAAGCTCTTTGACTTCAAGAAAAGCATTTTTGTAATCAGATGTCCATTCTCGGTGCACGTCTTTTTGCGTGAACCTGGTTAGCGGTGCTACCATGGTTGAATACCCTTGCATAAACCATTGAAAGTAGTTTACAAGGCCGAGAAAAGACCGAATATGCCTAACATTTTCCGGTTGTGGCCAATCTACAATGGCTTGGACCTTTCGTGTGTTGAGACGGATGTCGTCCTTGCCGACGATGTGTCCAAATTGTTTGAGCTCAGCTTGTGCAAACTTGTACTTGCTCACTTTTGCATAGTACTTCTGTTCCCAAATGATTGCGAGGACATCACGTAGATGTTCTATGTGCTCTTTTGTTGATTAAATAAAAACCAGGTAAACCAATACAAACTGACCAAGTTCCTTGGAGAACGCTCAGTCCATCTCTCCTTGGAAGGTTGCCGGCGCAATTGTCAGCCTGCAACACAACACTCGAAACTGAAAGTGTCCCATGTGCATTTGAAACGTGGTTTTGGGCTCATCATCTTCCGTGATGCGGATTTGATGGTACCCTTGGGATAAATCCAAGGACGAAAACACTTTTGCCCCTTGGAGTTGGTCAAAAAGGTCATCAATCCGATACAAGGGGAATCAATCTTTCACCGTCAGCTTATTCAACGCCCGATAATCCACGCACATTCGTAATCCACTGTCATTTTTGTTCACAAAAGGGATCGAGGCACCGTACAGCAAGGTACTTGGCTTGATCCATCCTTTTGCAAGGTACTCTTTAATTTGGTGTTCGGCCTCTCGCCTTTCTACTGGACTAAGGCAATACATGGGACTGAACAGAGGAGTCGCCTCCGCTTGCAACGGAATCGTGTGGCCCATGTGTTGTTCTATTGGAAGCCCAGCTTGTGGGTCTTGGAATACATACAATAACTTTGCCAAAAGAGATTTGATCTCTTGTGGCGTGTCTCCCTTCACGTCATCCTCCACTTTCTACAGATGAGCCAAGAAGTATGGGCAACCTTGTCAAATACGTCTCTTGACGTGCATCGCAAACAAGTTCGCATGGACTTTAAGTCGAGTCGGTGACAATTCCTTACTTGAAATCAGCGTAAAGCGACGCTGTCCCTTTCGGAGTATCAAGTGGCTTTATTCAAAGAATATCAGAGACTTGTTTTCGCTGAGCCAAGGATCACCTAGTATCACATCAAACGGGTCAAGAAGGTTGAGTACCTTCAACGTGACACTCAGCGTGTAACCTTGAATATAATTTTTTTCCTTACAAGTACCCATTATAGGTACCATACCATTGTGACCGACGTCAACTGCACCATCCCATGGCTCGTGCTTTAGGCTCATCTGTCAGGTAAAGTCAAGGCTAACAAAGGAGTCGTCTCCTCCAATATCAGCCAGTACGTTTCACGAGAGCACCAGCTTGGTATCCTTTGATCTGCATTGTCATATTACCTCCACTTTTCTCAGTGAACAGGCTCAACGACGGCAAGCCGAGTTTGTAATGAACATGGAATCTGTACGACGAGAGTCACAACTCCCATGATTTTCCCGCTCGATTCCACATCTTGTGGGCACGTGTGAATTCTGCTAGCACCTTCTAGTCTTTAAATTTGACCAGGTCGAAATCTTCGACTAAAGGTACTACGAACGTGATTGAACTCATTGCTTTGAGGGTATTTGCTTTGACTACTCTGTCGCACAACTCTTGCACAGTGGTCGGTGTTGCCACCGCTAAGCATGTCAGATCATGCATCTCGTCTGGAGATGCAAGGTTTAGTGGGCAATGTCGGTCAGCAAGTGTAAAATGCGGTTCAACAAGAGGAGACAAAACAACAGAGAAATTTGAACTCGTAAAAAACTCACACTGTTTAACATCCTCATCTAAAAACATGAACCCACACTTGTGATATAGTTTTCCCCATCAGTGGTCCCCATTAATGTCACTCAAGGATGGAGAAAACCCGTCCCATGGCCTTGTCTGTCACCACGCCCATTGCCGTGGCCGTGACCCTCTCCACGACCCTCTCCACGGCCTCCTACTGCACCATCCTCACGAGATGTTGCTACTGCAGCTAACGCCGCGACCTCTTGTCCACCACCAGCAGCCTCAGAGCATTGAGCCCAAAAGTGGCCCGGTTGCATGCAGTTGTGGCAGAGCCCATCGCGCAAGGTTGTGTTCCGACGCTCACACGCTGCCAGTAGCTCGTCATTCTCTCAGCTACGCTTGTTGTTGGGGCCCTTGTGACCACCAACCTTCTTGGTTGGAGGGTTTACGGACAGCTTGCCCTTGGCCCCGCCTCGCTTTCCAGGTGACCCATCAACCCCTCCTTTGTCCATGCGCATGTCGCGGCCTTACTGTGCACGCGCGTTCGGCCGTGCATCATATAGTGCTTTGGGTTTACCGAATACACTTCGCTCATGTAGTCGTGCAACGCCCTCCAACTTGTCCAAGTTTGGCCAGTGGACGGCGTGATGCTCTTGTCCTTCAGATTCTCGCTGGCGTGACCATCACGCAAGTACTCCAGCAGCATGCACCTCGGGTACTTGAAGGCCTAAGTCCCGTCGCCCTCAGTGAAGCTTTTGGCTTCTTCCACGAGTGCAATGAACTCGCCCAAGTAGGATTCGAGCGAGCTACCTAGCTACCTAAAGTCCTTGATCTTGTGGAAGGCACGTTGCACCTCCTCACGTTGGGTGTACGTCTTGCGCATGATACCGTAGAAGGCCTCCCACGGTATGGGCTGTCACTCAAGGTGCGGCTATTGTGCACTCCACTCCTTGACCACATACTTGAAGAGTTTGTCTTCAAGCTGCGTCATGGCAAGGTCGCCCCACTGGCTGAATGGAGCCTTGTAAACACGTAAAATGTGCTCCATGCAATTCATCCAATCGATCAGCTTCAGACCCTTCCGGTCGATCTCAACATTGTGGAGGAAGGACGTGCTCATGACCGGCCCCAAAGTTGTCGAGTTAGGCAAGTCGTCGCTACCACATGCAATGGCATCCGTAACTGCGGCACACTGCTCTTGCTACTGCATCCGTACTTGGGTCACGCTCTGCAATGCCTTGTAGAGGTCGTTGCATCGGTGGCTTGCCTGATGGGCGGCCAGGCGCTGCAGCTGGCGATCACGGTCAAGGTCCGTGATGCTCTGCCCAACGTGGGCCAGCTGGTTGGCGAACACAAACTTTAGCTCTGATGTTGTCAGAGCATCTGCGATAGCCTCTAGGGCCTCGCGTTGTCCGTGCACCCTTACCCACTGTATGAGGGTACGATCTGCGTACACGCCTCTAACGAGTCCCACCTTTCGGAGGAGACTGTCGTCAGCGACGTCGCTCGAGTGGGCGCTGCCCTGCCTTATTGCGGCCACACCGTAAGAAGGGGGGTCCGCCCCCATTCCTCTAAGTGGTGCCGTACCTCCATCGTCGGTGGTGATGATGAGTCGACCCGCCACCTTAGCAGCAAACTCCGCAAGCCTACGACGGTCATCGTGAACTGCCTTCGCGGCAACGTCGTCTGGCTCGTTCTTACGAGAACTTCCCGTGTGGTTGCTTTTAGCGCCCTTGATGATCTCGGTAATCTCGCTACCGTCGGCAGCTTCAGGTGATGCGGCGGGCGCCTTACTCTTCTCAAGCAATTGGCTCGAGTTCGCCGTACAACGATGGCGATGGTCGCGATTCTCATTGCCTTCACCATCGTTGGCGTCGTGCTCTTTTTCGGGGTCCCCCTCCAGGAGATCCTCCTCCATCGCATCGTCCGTCGCGTGGGGGTCGCCCACGCGCGTGTCGACGAGCTCATCGAGTACCTTTTCTGCCTTCGCACGCTTCTCGGTGTCGCAAAGGTTGACGTCGGTTGTCTTAGGTGGTACGGTTGCCTTGGGCGGTACGGTTGCCTTGGGCGGTAAGGTTGCCTTTGGGTTGGCAATCGTGCTCGCGGTGGTGGCTCCCAAGATTTGGAGTCTGCCGAGGGCGTGTGGTGAGAAAGTCACCACCTTTCCCTTGTTGGTCTTGGACGGTCCGGGTGTGGTGAGAACGTCACCACCTTGCCCTTGTTGGTCTTGGACGGTCGAGCACTTGTCATCCCATCGCTAGTGCAACTAGAACGTGAAGATCGTTGTGAGGATCACCCCACAACTTTAAGGAGGAATCGCCTCCCACAAACTCCTTGCTCTCACGATCGGTGAGGCTAAGGAAAATCTGGCCACCTATCCCAACCTTTGGCATTCTGTTCCAGAAGGATCTAACAACTTTGACCACTTTCTAGACTGGTTGACGGAAGTGTCGTGAACCATATTAATATTCAAATACTATTTAGTCGATACTTCTCAACGATACTAGACTTTCGTAAAACCACGCCTCGATATTCTGAAGGCCTCCCAATTTCTCACTAGAGCTTCTTAAAGAAGCCACTCACTACATGACCTTGCACACGTCGCTCGGCTTGAGCGCCAAAGATCCCACATACGTCTCATTTAATTCTTGCCATTTTATGTATGCAATTGACTTGTTTGACACTTGTCATGAAAGTGTACTTGTTGCTTAGTGCAAATTTTCCATTTTTCCCAAGTCCATGAAGTGTCTACTACTTTGTACCTCATCCTCATGAACCATCCACAATCCACTCAATGTAGCAACAAGGTTTAAGAAGGTTCCCATTTTTTCATGCCACCTTATCGAAGTCAATACCGGAGAGAGTCATGGAGTAGTGAATTGAGGTTGTCAAGGTTGAGATTGTTGAGGGTGTTGAGGTTGTCGTAAGGCTTTGGAGTACAATATTTAGGTTCACGTATAGTTTGGTCTTTACTTTCTTTTCTACACTGTATCGTGGGCATATGAGTACCTTTCCTCGCGGATGTCCTCCTCGCTTGTCTTCTTGACTCGTTCCAATGTGCGGCTCTATGCCACCGTCCATCCCCCATTAAATGGGTACAAATGACCAACAAATTCATACATCTATACGTGTCCCAATACTATACTGAATAGACCGTAGATGGAAAACAAGAAAACATTGCAAGGCAAAAGGTGGTTTGAAAAAACAAGGCACTTGAGTAATTTGTCATAAACTGTCAGCGTGCTTCAATGACGAGTGTCGTAAGTGTCGAGCACACATATTCAAGTGCGTAAACAAAAAAGAGGCATAATTGAAGTCTTTCGCACATGAGTGGAATCTCGCGTGTGACCGCCATAGCCTTAAAGGATAACAGCTTTGATAGCTCCATCAGACGAGTCAGTGGCCACGACGTACCCTACTCATGTTTGATTTATTTCATTTTTCAAGGTTGCAATTTATGTGTTCCATGATCTTGTTCAATTTTTTGTTGGAAACATAATACTAGAGGCAAAATTCTAGCATTTGAAGAATGAAAAGTCCTGCTCTTTTATTTTGTTGATGAACTGGTTTGACCCCCGCATAGCGAGAAGTTGAGCGACGTGCACAAGCACCCAGATTTCGTGGAGCCGCCATCACGTCCCTGCCATTCCTCAGTCCATTCCTTTTCGACGAACGATGGCCAAGTGTTGGATTCACACAACCAATACATGAGTGCGCAACACAGGGAGTTTGAACATGCATTATGTCGAAGTGGGACCTGGCAGCCAATTAGAACGGGAGCCTCGATACGGGTACCCTCCTTTTTTCCATGATGTCTTTACTCGTATCCAATGTTCATCCTATGATTTCCACTTGTCAGTCCTTACATTCAAGTTCCAACAACCATGGATCGCTTCATGCAAGTTTTTTCTCCCAATAAACGTGTTCAATGCATTTTCAACATTGTCCGTGTTGGGCAAACTCCTCATCTGCCACCTTCCTAGATGCCTGTTGGTTGTCCACAAAAACTCCGTGTCAGTGCCTTTGACGAGACCGATGCTCTACAGTCTGCACGCGAAGCCTTCACGTCGATGGAAGATGAGGACATGTCGTCTTGGACGTCCCCCTTGTCACTGCCAAGTGGCATCCCACCAGTTCTTTGCACACCCGTTAACGCTACCAACGGTCGACTTGATGACAGGATGGGCTGTTTACCTGCCCGTGAAGCTGTCGGCCAACGCATGCACATGGATCAATTGCATCGTGTACCCAAACAGCCTGCTGCTGCGAAGAATACCGTCCCTGTGAAGCCACCAACCACTACTAATGGAAATGCCAATGGTACCGAGGACAACCTACGTGCAAAATCGCCATCAGCCAAGGTCTCCCGTTGCCGTCCAACCTAAGAGGATAGAGAAAGGCCAAGGTCATAGAGGAGGAAGCTGTACCTGCAACATTTGTCAAGCGTCTCTATTGCGGTGTTCTACGAAACAAAAGGCGCAACTCCAACTTTACACCTCACGGTGCATGCAACATCGACCTAATTTCTATGTCCAGCAATAGCGAGAGCAACGTCAGCAAAAGTGGCACTGACAGCGACAACGACAATGATATTAGCCGAGGCAGCATCAACCGAAGCCAGCAAGGTGCCAATGACAACACCAATAGTGAGTGCATGGCACTCAATATGTCCAACTGACACCGACTGCTTGAGCGACACCTCCACCTGCAGCAGAAGCGACCAATAATGTGATTGGTTTGGTTCAGGCCACTTCCAAACAATCTACAAGGCCATGAAATAAAACAAGTTTTCACACAAAGCAGGCAAGCACCTCCTGGAGACGCTTTGTACCGCGGATGGACATTGCGTTTACAACTGTCTTGCATTGTCCACTTTCGTCGGGCGGGTTGAGCCAAGGACCCTGGTTTTGAAGCTGTATTACAAGGACACTGTCGTTGCAAACCTGAGGAAAACACCATCTGTCCCTCTCTCTTCAAACCAAAAGAACAAGCATGGCAGTGATAGAAAAAAAGCATGGCTTTCCACGCGTCCAGACATTGTGGCATAATCAAAACACTTGTGGTGGACGCTCGCAAAGCCGACAATGCACCAAACAGAAAAACAATCCGCAAGGAGGTCCGAGATGTCATTGTCCATCTCGTCTTTAATGTGTCACCGAACCTTGGATCACATGCTTTCGGACGACCATGGGTGCGCAAATCGGACGAGTGGAACTGGGGTGGTCATGACGTTGCAGAAACATTGCAACGCAAAAGCCACCTGCGGAGTGGGAGGAAAGAGTCCTCAGCTTTCATCAGCGTGTGACAGTCATGGTCAAACCATTTTGTTTTCTCAACGCAGACCATGCAGGCATACAGCTCATGCCATTAGCCGACCACACGTACTCACCAAATGGGGTGTGGGGATCATGGGGTTGGAGGACAAGCAGCAAATTACAGCCCTTGTCATGTGCTCCATGACTGGATAGTGGTTGCCTCTCGAGCTCACCTTCAGCAGATAATCAAAGAGAGTGTGCAACATAGGCCGAGCACACACATGATGCAAGACAATGGAACACAGCTGATGCTAATGCCCCCAACCATTGGGCAAACCTTCAAATGGCATACGAGTGGGTACACAACATCGTTTTGCCATACTACACCCACGTGTGGGAAGAACTGAAAATGCAGTTGGGAGAGGCGGACCTGCTTCTCAATTTAGATGCATGGTGCTTACATGGTTTTGCATCATTCCAAGAATTGTTGTCCACCAATTTTGCCTACATGTGCACATGCTATATCTCTCTGGAAGTGCCTCAAAGTCAGAGCCATGCGACGTCAGTATCATGCGACCACTGAAAAACAGAATCGAGGAATTGTGTGCTTCATGGGGAACTAAACGCACTCGTAATGGTCTGCTCACCACCGTAGCCATGAGCCAATGAAAGGAAGCGTCGTGCAGCTGGTTCTACGTTGCATTGCAGCATGTGTGGAGTGAGGAAGTTGTAATAACTGCATGGGCTAAGGTCAACGTTTTACGCGTGTTCACACCATCGATTCAGTGACAAACTACTCCCCTTGCCGGGAAGCTTCTCTTTGCAAGTGAAGGGACAAAAGAGGAAGGTGTCATTGTTTGGATGGGAGTGTGACAAAGAATAACGTTTTGTTACTTCTGATTGATGAATTTCACTGCATTTAATCAAGGAATGCCTTTGCGACACCGTGCATGCATTGGAATTCATCTTTTGTAGCTTGCTCTCGTTGGAACTAAGCTTGCCCAATTGTGTTCCTTCATTTTGTCGAAGCACATGGTTTCACTTGCATTTTCATCACCATTTCCAAGGGCTAGTAAGATATTTTTCTACTTGAGGATACAAATAATGGTCCAGGTGGCACATGACTAATTTGTAGGAAAAACGTTCAACCAAATCCGGAAAATAATATTTTTTATCGAAATCAAAGTTCAATAGGGTGCTGGTGGGACAAGGTGCAGACCGACGTGGCATCGTTATGCAAATCATGCGATACCTATCAACGACGATAAAAATGCCGCGCAAGGCCACTATGTCCACTCCAACATCTTCATTTTTTGATGGTGTCATTGGTCGACATCAGATCGGAATTTACAACCAAGTTACCTTTCACCCCCGAGGGATTTAATGCCATCCTTGTGGTGGTGGATAAGATTTCAGAGATGATACACTTCATGTCAACGACAACCATTGTCACCGCAGGGGAAACATGTATTCTCTTAAATGACATCGTGGGTCTAAATGGTGCCATGTATCATCATCAGTAATAGAGACAGCCACTTCACCGACCATGTTTCATGGGATCCAGTAAAATCCAGTCATTAACGGCGTCTCACCCCAAAATTGATAAGCAAAGTGAGTGGGCAAATCAAACTCTCAAACAACTTTCTTGTCAGCAAAAGTGCCGATTGCCAAACTGGCATACAGCTTTGTAGCTACTGCGGGTGACATTCCATTTGAGGTGGCGTACAACTAACTGCTTGCCACCATGTTTGGACTTCAAAGCTGGAGAAATGTTTCTATGGTCGCCATCCGCTCATGGGATTTCTCTAGAATTTGGGGGGAAAGACGAAAGACTCTTGTAAATACGTAAGCAACCATGAAGCGTGTAGTTGATTGAAATTGTAGCGATTACAGGTGAAATGCTGACGGTTGATTTTGTGTACATACCTACTATGACCTCTCGGCTCACGTCCATTACCGTGCAGACTCCCGATGAGGCGGAGGATACTCAAGAGTGGGGAGCAAACACAAGCCGGGCAGTTGTCGAGCAACTACAACTAGCCAACTGTGATACTTATGCCTGCTTCACACATGCTCGTTTCTCTCATGAACGCAACGCCCAGACCCATCTCACAGCAGGATGATATGGTTCCTCCCTGTCCCGTAACAGTCCAGTATAATTCTTGCTCATGCTTGAACTACTATATCTCAGTGACCTAGTTTTGTCCTACTCATGAATTTGCATTGCTTTGCACTGGCAAAGCTTAGGACCAAAATCAAGTTAGATCTTTGTACACTTGTGAGGTACAAGAGGCATTGTGCCCTCGAGTTTTAGGTGAGCGCCAGCGAGCTCCACTTGCTGTCCAATGGATGGACTCAGATAATGTGCTCCATCCCATACTATAAGCTCCACTCTCTATTTCTTCTCCCATTTTTACCACACACCACAGCTTTCCTTGCGATCTATCTCATTTCAACCATGGTGTTATGTTCCACATAGATACATTAGGGAAGAGGTGTCATACATTACTGCTTTGGTATCAGAGGAAGACAAGCCAAGCTCATCGTGCTGCATGTGAGGAGTGCATAACAGTCTAGGGAGGGTTAGTTGCGTAGCAGCCACAACGATGGTTGCACGGAGCAACAGCAACAGCAGAAACAATCGTGTAACGCAGTTTTTTTAAACAACAACTGCACGGAGCAGCAGCTGCACCTGTGGTGGGGTGTAGTGGCCACCGGTAGTAGCAACTGGTGGTTACAATAGCAAAAAGTAGCAGTAGGAATGCCTGCTCAGCCTTAGTAGTGGCAGTTGTTGCGTGAGCAACAGCTACTACAGAGTGCAACAGTGGGCAATAGCATCAGCCAAAGGCAACAACACTTGGTGGCAACTCCAACAGGGCTGTGGTGGTGGGCTAAAGCAGTAGCCAGCCATGACGACAAGAGCTATCGCCTTGTATTAGTAGTAATAGATCTTGGGAGGAACCACCACCGCATCACTATAAATAGTAGCTTTGGTAGCAACATTAAGGACGTGCGTAGAAACTGGCACTGAGGTGGCTTGAGGCCACTGTGTCCCTGTAAAGATGAAGAAGTTAGAAAGGTTGCATAGGTCGTTGGAGGAGGGTGGGGTGGATAGGACTGGTTTCCAATCCTGGGGAAGGCACTGAAACATTTTGTGGAGGAGGTGAGTTTGGATTTGGTTATAACCCAACTAGGTAAGTTCCACATTTCTACGCTTGCAGAAGGCATGGTGAGGGGGAGAGGTACATATATGTTAGAGTCTGAGGTGTAGCTAAATGAGAAAGGTTTTCGTCGGGTGGACACCGAAGGGCTTTTGTGATGGGCGACACATCCATGTTTTTAGGGCAAGGGGTTCCGCCATGAGATCCTCGTGGCACATCAATGGGCGCATGATTGTGGGTTTTGTATTGAAGAAGGCTTGGGAGCAATGGACCTATCGGTCAGTGGGAAGTGTGAGAGTGTGAAAAATGTCTTTCATAGGGCAAGTTATAGGAAGCAAAGGTGAGGAGCTTCCACGGATAAAGCGGTGGAGTGAGAAGCATATATACCCCCTTGACATAGAGCATGTTGATGTTATGTAAGGGGTGGATTAATAAGGCCTCCATGTTTTTCCGACTACATGGCATTTCTTTTTCCATCACAGCTGATGAAAATGAAAGCTTTGCCAATACATTTTGGTGGGAACTCATGTCTCATTATAGTAGAAAGTTTTTCTATTGGTTGCATTCCATCCCCAAACAACCACTCAAATGAGCGCACCAAATACACATTAAAAAACTACTCCAAACCCAATATGAGCCACATGCCACAAGCTGGGTGGCCATGTTATCAACCACGAAGCTAGCATACAATTGTGTAACCTTGTAAAAATGGGGAAATTCCCTCCGAATGTGGTTCGTGAAAAACTACCCACAACTCGTGAAATTTGTAAATTGCGATCAACATATCAGTAGTCAAAACTCAAAACAGATTTCATAGAATTTGGGATTAGACTTGCCATGAACTTGCAAAGACTCAAGCAAAAAGGAGCGGTTGATAAGCATCACAATAACATCGAGTTCCACGTCCATGATCACGTCCTACTTAGCTCAACAAGTATCCATTTCCAAAGGTAGGGATGTGGAAGCCTCAATCTCAAGTGGCTGGTACCATTCACACCTGAGAAGATGCAGCCATTTATCCTCACCAATACCTGCATCCCTCAAATCATGGCCATTCACTTACTGGTTCAAACCATTCAACTCAAAATGTATTCGGTCCCAAATGAGCACTTTCCTGGGAAATAAATGCCTCCACCACTACCCACGGAAGGAGACAAGGGCACGGAGTACGAGGCTTGAGCCATCCTTTGACACCATTGATGAGGTCAAGTGACGGATTATCACGTTAAGTGGCGGGGCTATTACACATCATACAACACGTACAAACCTTACGACAATACTTTTGGCCAACATCCAACCACGTATTGGAACACACCAAGACGCACGGGCTAAAAGGAGAGAAATCTTATGTCCCTCACGTATACATTCCTGAACTGGTACATGGGCATATTATCCTTGCACCCATGACCCACTGCACGTCAAATCTAGGTTTCTACATTGCTTGGTCAGGGGCATTTTGGCCATCTGCAACAACTTCCGATTTCCCCTTTTTTAAATGACCACTTTCCAAGTGTTTTTAAAGGAAATACAATAACTTTAGTAATTCATTGAAATTCTTTATTTTATAATTGTCAACACTAGAATTTCATGCTCTTGAACCCCCTTTATTCATTGAAAGAGCCAGGATGTTAATGAGTCCGACGTAAGAGGCATGTACTCTACGTCACGACATCTTAGGCACCCATTTCCTCAAACTCTTGCTATCCCAATCATGCCTTATTCTCGTTTCTGCTCTTATAAACATGCACACAAAAGTTCCAACACTGGCCATCAAAGTACACCTTTCCTTAGTTGTCTGCTGCTTTATAACTTCTACTCGTGAATTATCTGCATTATGCTCGTGAACAAACCTGTTACTATAGTTATCGCAAAGGACAGTGACAACCAATATTTTGTTCCACTAGTACCAATGTTTTTCCCAACTTCATTAAGTGTCGAAATAAGCATCACAAACCCATCAAAACTATAAATAATTCTCATCGGAATTCTCAACAAAACTAGATATTTGTTTGGTTTCACCTTATAGACAAGGATGATGCAGTTTTCTCGTGACATTCCGACCTCACATACGCCACTCTCCCCAAGTGCTTAAGATATTGATCATGCCTCGTTTGTGTTTCGACAACCCTGTAAATGTGTTGTAATGTTTCTACGCTTGTCAATCAAACACAACTCTTGTTATTTTTTAGTTACGCTCGTGTCCCTCGTTTGAACTTGTTATCGCTAAATTACCTTTTCAGTTAACAACAATCATGCTTGAAAACAGATATGACAACAAAACATTATGAACATTGGGTTCACTACGGTCCTTACCTTGAAATGAACAATTACAACGAAGATGCCCTTGAATGGGGAAAAGATCATCCAAACATCAAGGCGGAAATGACATCTATCCTTTAAGCTCAATATCAAGACCATTACACCTTAGACCTGGTATGGAGACAAAACCTCTGGAGTGTTTTCTTTCGGTGAAAATGCCGATTACCCCTGTTTTGTCACCCTTGACCCTCATTCGCCCCTCCGTCGGAGCAATAAGCCTCATCCACCCCTCCCTCGGAACGATAAGCCCCATTCGCCTCTCCGTCGGAGCGATAAGCCTGATCCGCCCCTCTGTCAGAGCAATAAGCCTCACCCCCCCCCTCCGCTAGCACGATAAGCCTCATTCGCCCCTACCCATGAACAATAAGCCCCATATACCCCTCGATCGGGTTTCGAAGTAGAACAGTTGAAAATGCCATAAAATAAGCCTACTATACCCATGGTTTGTGATGTGACGCAACACGACCAGCGGAACGGAACCTTACCCTAGACACCTGTGGCCGAATGTAAATGCTTGAGTCTGCGTAGAGGCTTGGCATGGTAGCGTCCCGTCACCTGCAGCTCCCTGCTTAGGGGTGCGGTCGGCCACACATGACAACTGATGCTTTTCAAATACACTGCCCATAGTCGTGTCATTTGCGACGTCAAACCCGTACATATGCTCTGCATATATAAGAGTGTTCGTCGCATTCGACTACTTCCTTCTCCCGTACTTGAGAGTACACGTAGCAACCCCCCATTGCGACATGTCCAAAGTTCGACATACGCGTCCTCTGCCACCGTTGCAGCGCTGGGGTGACCGTCCAGAACCGGTGCACAATCCTTTCAGTTTTTGGGGCAACGCGCCCCCCCCCCCCCCGCCCATGGATCACGGAACTGCGGTGGCGGAGTGGGAAAACGTAAAGCGCGCATGGGACATCATCAATCCAAATACACCCGAGGACCCATACACCATGTGTTGGCAGTTGGCCACAAAAGTACCCCATGCTCGCCCGTTGTACTGCCCACCGAATTAGGCGCCATGGATCTCGGTGTGGCCACTTCCATGTTTGAGGCTGTGATAAACGTCAGCGTTTCCCTATGTCTTTTGTGATATTTACGACTATATGCTGGACACTTTGCAATGAAGTTTTCCAATGGTTATAAACAATGTGCCAACCTTTTCCTCATTATCAGTGTACACTTAAGCAACAAAGTGTCCTCTGCTTTACGGTACTTCTGTATGTTTTAATGACTATTATAGCAGACAAAGCAGGAATCATATGTTGCAAACATGTACCGTTGTAGTGGGTTGTTTGGTCTGTACTATTTTCCACAGTCGAGTAGTATGACACCCTCAACGTCATTATACTCAGCAACATATTATGTGTAAGGTATTCTCTTTAGCGTATGCTGTAGGGTAGGGTTTACAGAAACGTTGCACTCAGAATAGAACATTTTAGGGAGAACGTACAAATCAGAGTAGGTCTTCCTCCGTGTTGCAATCATGTGCTCACTTGCCTGGTGGTGGTTGAACAGGTTCATACAGACAGTCTTCTGTTCTGTTTTATGATGTGCTTCGATAACATTGTATCTCATGATGCTTCACTATGTGTCCCAATATTATGATGTTCAGAGTTATGCATTTGCTTCAACTACTTCAACACTCATGCAGCTCGTAACACTGCCATTTCTTCATTCATAAGTCTACACTGTTGTTTCATCATTCACAAGTCCACATGTCGGTGTTTTCAAGCACTAGCTTTTACACAACTACACATCCAAACCAATGCCAGTTGTCCAATTAATTGGCTTGAGAAAATTCATGCAAGGAAATGTACATGCCTACACACTACACACAGTGAAGGTCGGATACGTGATCTCATCGAAAAGTTCACGACTCAATCCCCGGAGAAAGTGTACAATGTCACACACAGGACAGAGCTGCTCCCATGGCTGACAGTGCTCAGCATCGTAGAAAAGCTCGTCAGGCATGTCTGAATGTTGGCCGCCACTTATGCTTCTAGGAAGATGCACACCACTGGCCCCCTTCCCCCTAACCCTAACCCTGACCTTCTGCCTAACCCGAAACCCCCCTCTCCTGGTGTAGTGTGAGCAGTCTCCCACAATGGTCTGTTAAATGTCCAATGTCCAGCACAATTCATCTTGCACATAAACAAAAGGCAGTATTAGGTATTGGAAGCACATGAGGCAAGTTGTAGGGAAATGTGAATGGAAGAAGGGCACAAGGACATTAAAAAAATGTACGTACCTCATTCAGCCTCCTCTGGCTCTTCCTCGTACGTCTCCTGTCACTCTCTCTCCTCCTCATCTAAGTGCTGGGTGTGCTCATCCTGCGTCACCGTCTCACCATCATCACCAAGAGGAGGGAAGTATGCACCAGAGTCATCACTTTCAGCACCATCATCAACATCATCGTCTTCATCCCTTGGC
>SZWC01006605.1:38286-48545 GCA_023375785.1 Penium margaritaceum
CATGGTCGACATTATGCTAGTCAAGACCCACACACGTGGTGAGTTCTACCGGTGTGACTTTGAGACCCATTGCCTCCATGTGTTACGTATGATCCATGCGTGGCGCGGTCGAGACCCGGACACCTGGAGACATTTTCCGGGGTCACGAGGAGACCTTGTTTCTCTGTATCTCTTGCATGATGTTTGATACGTAGGTGTGTGATTGAATTCTTGTATGGTCGAGACCCGGGCACTTGGTGGGATGCACCATTGTCTTGAGGAGACTCTGTGATGTGGTATGCTTGATCGATGCTCGCCATGATTGGTTGCCTGAGCCATCCTTCCCTGCCTTTGCTGAGCCATCATGGTGTTGACAGATGTGTCAGCGTGGGGGAGTGTTGTTGTGTATGGCTTCCACCCGCCACGAGCCATGGCCGTGGCAGCTACGGGTGCACTCGGAGCTGATGGTGAGCGCAGGTCACAACCCAAGGGGACTCCAGATCGTCCAGGGACCAATCCAGCAGCTGTGGCATGAAAAATCCCTAATGCGGACCCAAGAGGCACCGGCGTGTCGGTAGGTGGTGGACCACCCACTCGGAGTTGACCGACAACTGCCCCAACGTCCTGGATGTTGTCTCGGACCTTCTGTAGTTTTTTTGCAGCCTGTAGGATTTTATCAGTGGACTAGCGGTAAGCTCGATTTGCATGTTTTACATTGTGTGTCTACCGGTCAATGGCAGATGCATGCATGTGACCAGTCATAGCGTATGGCTTGAGATCCTGCACGTTTAGGTTCAGACGGCGTAGCGTTCTGATTTGTCTGCGTAGAGCTACGGCCAAAACAGTGTTTTTTGGCCGGTTTTAGGACAGACCTTGCACTGCTGCGTTCGACACTGGCCGTGCGCTGCGGCAGGTATTTATGCTGTGGACATGTCATTTGTTAATTCTCTCTATAATTATATTCAATTATGTGCTTCCTGACACTGCGTACGTGTCCCTACACAGACCCTTGCAGTTTCATGCATGACTTGTGATTGTTGTCACGTAGTGACTGAGCGCTGACGCTTAGTCAAGTGGCAAGCGGTCAGGAAGGTTCTAGGAAGTTTCTCACTGGGATGCATAGATGAAGAAGCAAGGGAGAAAGTACAATGGGCTCACAATGGACTTTCATTTGAGGGACAGGTGGCTAGCCCACTCGGCCTCGTCATCCTTGTCGGGCTAAGATAATTCACTCGGGAGTACGCAGGTCAAAGAACGGATAAACAAGACTGGGTCTCTTGAGGCACCGGAATATGTCACCTGATGCCCGGATCTCGACTACGGAGAAGTATTCAATGAGCCATGCATGGGTGAACCAAGTTGGGATGCATCCGATATCTCACACAAGCAACTATGGAGCTACTCGAACATCATCAAGGCAAACTATGAAGCGATCATTACACAAAATCACCTGATTCTCAGTAAAATCAAAGTCCTAACACCAACAGGCATTGAACCATTGAGTGTAAAGCTCGAAAATCTGGGAATTGAGCTTGTGCACACTAAAGTGCAAGCCGTGGTTTTCAAACAGGGTGATGCCTTTGAACTTCTTGTACGTGTGGTGAGAACCATATCACATGTGACCTAAGAGAGAAATGTGAGAATAGAGTGAGAGAGAAAGTGTGAATAGAGAAAGAAAGAAAGAGAGAGGACAAGGGCAAGCTCTGTGTGTGTGTGTGTGTGTGNGCCACCAGCTCGTGGCCAGGCGTGACTTGAGTCAACGACTACTGTATAGGACGTCGACTTGTGCGACAAGCAGGCGCAACTCCACTCCTTCCTACGGGATGAGAGTGGGAGGCTGCAGGAGGCCATGACTCATGCCGACGCGCACACGATCGAGGTCCACCATCAGTTTTGTTCTGTGACTGAGCGCCTACATGCCGCAAATGCAGCCAGCCGGTCGGCTGCCACGTCGGAGCTCGTCGAGCTCCACACACGCCTTGACGCTACGGAGGCCGCGAGGTGATGTGCAGCTCAACAGTTGGAGGCTATACAGTAGGCGATTCTTTTGGAGGAGACCCTCAGCGCTGCACCAGTCACATCTGTAGGTGACGACAACATTGACGACTACGACAGCGACGACGACGACAACGACGACGATGACAGTGACGACGGTGCTCCAGGGTGAGGCTCTTTGCAATCACATCCCACCAGCATTGTCGTCACCCTTGCTATTGCTGTGCAGGGGTATGTGGCCATGGGGGAGCTATGCTCCCTCGTAAGGGATTGTGTTGAGAGCAACCATCAGCTTNGGCTCCTCCATGCGGCTGGCAACTCTTCGGCAATGGGAAGGATCGAATTGAATCCCCCGCCCTGCCTCGTTCCCTTCTGCCATAGATATTCCACAGAGAGCTACGTCCATGGAAAATTAGGCAGCATGCACATCAGTCGACAATGTCCATTACTTTCCATCATGCAAAGACAAAGATGCACCTAGCATGCAGCCAAGATGCACACCATGTGTCATATCTCTACTTAAAAAAACTACATGCATAAGTTCGTTGCATTATTTGCATGGCTACACTTGTGAAATGCCCCCGCTTTGCACCACAATTAAGAGAAATGCCGCGTGTTTGTAAATTATGTGTACGGTGGCCCCAATTTGAAGCTTCAGTGTAGAATGCCATTAACTCTGAAAATTTTGTGAGCCATGCCTCCAATCAACGACTTTATGTGTAATTGACCCCTGTTAGTACTGGCCACCGTTGAAGTGGGGGTAAGGTTGTAGTATAGTTTCATGTTTCAACGTGTTTTTTTGTTTTGATTACATGATGATTATATGAATGACTGTATTGTAATCCATGGTAGTTCAAAACGATGTTGACGAATTGTTCAAGGTATGGTGTGCCGTTGATTAGTCATCCATTTAGCGGGTAGTACACCCATTTTCACATTTACGGCACTCTGATCGTGTTGCGAATAACTTGAATAGTGTAGTTTCATTATGCCCTTGTGATTATCCTTGGGTGATTAAGCAATAAACAGTCACGAAAATGATATTGTGATAGGATCTTACTTGCAGTCACCATCATTGATAGGTCGCATGAGCATTGCATAAGATGCATGCCAGGTTGTCAAGGTGTCATCAACATTTTTCTGGATTTGATGCAGATCATCCCAACTTTGTCTCCATGTTGGAACCATGCTACCACCTCCACTTCCGACAGGCAGAGGTGCTGAAGCGGATGTCAAGAATCCTTATTTGCATGCACCCGTTTGGGGGCCTCCACGACCGGGACTGGAGGGGGGACGCATTCATGCGGCTGTCATTGTTGAATTGCGAGCATCCCAAAGCCGTCCACCACCGCCCCCACCCCATGCTGCCAGCGATTCCTGTGCATGGCTGACAAATCAACACCCTCCATTGGTACATCGCGTGCAATAGGGGCCAGGATATACACAAATTGTACGTCATATCCTTGTCACAACGCCCCCACTTCCACTCCATGGCTCCGCACATCCAAATCAATGCTGCATCTTGATGTAAATCAGCAGCTCCTGCCGTGTGGAATTTTGAAAATGACAATGGCAGTGCATCGACTGTCGACCCAATTCGTGAGGATGATGCCGTTGACGGCGCTTGCAATCCAAGTCCGGGTGTGCAGCCTCTTTGGATGAGACGGGCTGGAGGACGCGTCCAACCAGACAAGGATGTGTGCCACGAAGCTCTAGCTTAGGGTTTTGTGGACGACATGGCGATGATGCTTCAGACGCTTCAACATGTGTACATGGTGTATGTGTTTTCAGGGCCCGGTGATGATGTGTAGGAAACCCCTGGGAAGAAAAAGCGGCAGAAGAATCAGAAGACCGTGAGGCGGTGAGCGGGAGAGCGGGAAAGGAGAGGGAGGAGGAGGGAAGTGGGGCGAGGGGAGGAGAGGGTGAGATGGGAGACCAAAGGAAGGGGCACGGATAGGAACGGGGAAGAGAAGGAGAAGCGGAAGGAAGGAGGGCTCCCAAGGACGTCCCCTTGGGGGCAGACCACAGGGACGTCTTCCTGCAGGGTGGAGGGTAGAGGAGGAGAAGAGGAATGAGGGACTGGAAGGAGGAAGGGAGAGAGGGGGAACGGAGAAGGAATGACAAGGGGTAAGGGTAAGGGACAGGGTCGGGGTTGGTCCAGAACCAGTTCCAGGAGCAAAGGCAGAGGAGGAGGCAGCCGCAAGAGAATGGACAAGGGAAGGGGCTAAGCAGCAGTAGAAGCAAAAGGGATGCCAGAGTCAAGAGCAAAGGGGTTGGCAAGGACAAGGGCAGGAGGGGGGATGACCAGGAAGACAGAGAGAAGGTGGGTGCTGTGGGCGAGGAGGGGAAAGGAGGAGAGGAAGGACAAAGCCCAAGGAGGAGGGGAGGAAGGGAAAGTGGGGGGAAGGGGAATGGGGTTTAAATCCAAGGCGGAAGGGAGGTGGAGGTGCCAAGCAACAATGCAGAGAGACACGAAACTGCTGCACCAGAGAAGATGAGTGGGGGACGGGCCAACGCCAAAGAGGCGGAATAGGTGAAGGGGTGTGAAGCCGAGGATAGAGGATCAAGGAAGAGGATGTGGAGAGGAGCAGCCTATGAGGTCAAGGGTGCACAGAGAGATGAGCCGCCAATGTGGGGAAGGCTAGTTCACAAGAAGGCGGGTAGCCACCCAAGATGATGATGGTAGAAGAGGAGGCTGAAGCTTGAGGTGAAGAAGAAGCAACCCACAAGGTCTAGGAGAACTGGCTCGATGCCATGATAAGAGAAGAAGGCAAAAGCCACTTGAGAGATGAGGAGGGAGGAGCACTTGCACGCAATGCTTGGATCCTAAACTCAGGAAAGGGTAATTTGAGAAGGGTAGTAGGAGCAGGCAGATCTGAGAATAGGGTAACTTGACGAAGGCATTGAGTGAAAGTTGGTTCAATGATGAGAAGATATGAACAATGAGGCCCCCAACCACCTTAGTAGGGTGGTTGGGGGTTCATTCCCCCCACAAGGACCAAGGACCCCTTACAATCCAGGGGTAACCACCACATTGCATGCAAAGTCTGGGACTTGAACTGGACCCTTTGAGCACTCCCTTGTCAAAAGGGCTACACCAAAGGAGAGAACTCCTACCCACAAGAGGCAAATCCACACTCACTAGGACTACCCGCTAAGTCCTAGAGTACTCGGCTCCCACCAACGGTAGGTCTCGCCGAGGTGGTTAAGAAGGTTTCATCAGTAGTCAGTACATGAGCATGCCAGATCACACGTGACCTGTGGTGCTATGTACTTAAAATAATACATGGAAAGCTAGACATGCCCTTTTAGTTTTCTCAAAATCACCAACTTTACAAATGTGTACTCCATGCATATTTTGTTGTACATAGTTGCTTCATAGTAATTGATTAGGGTGCAATACAACAGTGTGTGTAGGAACTATAAATGGAGGTCGTAACATCCTCAGTTTTTGTTCTTCAGTTGGCAAAGCACTACACACAAGGATCTCAGTTCTACACTTAGCAACATCCAGTGCCTTCACAGTAGGAAGTGAGTGTACAAAAATGGCTATGAACTTTGTGGCAAGAAGTGGAGCAGCATTTTTGGTCATGTTCACAAGGGGATAAACATGGCCAAGATGTGCAACAACATACTACAGTTGCACATTTCTACATGATGTAGACAATGACACTATATCACCAACGGTGTTCTATGAATATTGGAAGACTCTCACACATTCGACAACGTGGAAGAGACAACAGTAGAGTACATGTTGTATGATGTTGCTTCACGTCATGGATGGGAAGGTTGTGAGTGTCCAATTTGTGACTGGATGTGGTTCTGCTCGGTCATAGACCCAAAGTGGCTAGATCCATCGCTCACCTAAATTTGTATTGTATTCCTACATCTTCACCCTTAAGTGTTATGAAACATCCAATGTGTTATTGCAGTATTTGTTTGCACTTGTGAAATCGGTATTTTGTCATTGATTTTTTGTGCAATATAACATGTTTTATAAGCAAGAAATGCCACTGGTTACAAACTGGGAGCAGTCCGAGCTTGAACGAGTCCAGGGAAGCTGACATCTCATGTTCCAGGAAATGGTGTCCCGGGAAGTGGGGCTACGAATCCACACCGGCATGCTAGAACGTGAAGTTTATTTCAGCCAAGTCTGCCTTATGGGATTCCACTCCTGCTTGGACTCCCATACATCCGTAGGAGGGGTAGGAGTGAGTGGGATATTCCATGGACCTAGGGTAAGAGGTAAAAAACAACGCCAATGCATGGTGGAGGAGCTAGCCATCACAAGGCAATGATGTTGACTAAACGATTGGTGGGACGAGTGAAATAATTGGAGAAACAAAAGTTTCATAAGGTTTTTTTGACAAAGCAACACGTCATGTCTCAAAGCAGAACGGTTTGCGACATCACGTCAATGGATGGAGAATACAGAGTCATGGTGGATACAGAGACGTGAGCGGTATCCTACGTCTGCCAAAATCAGCCCCCCCACGTAGTCGTCAACATCGGTTTGGAACATCCACCTCCTGTTCTTAACTAATTCTCCTGCACAACACAACCCATTGTCATGGAAAAGGGGTGTTTGTCTCGCAAACCTCGTCAGAACACTATTGTGTGATGTCTGCGCATCAATGCTTGCTTACAGTTGTACATGCGAGTAAGCACCGATTGGACCGAAGACACGGCTACATATAACAGGTTCACATAGCATTTGTCAAAGGGGAGTTGACATCGACCTCCCATCACAAATCAGCATGCGCATTTTGCCCTCATTCTCAAAATGCCTTATTGTATATTTGCGCCATGTGTTTTGACTGTACCCCCATTGCACAGTAATCCAATGCCTCTGTAACCCTTTACACTATGTGGAACATTTCCATTGAGCCATGAACGTACTGGCTGTGGAATTCATTTTGACAGTGTTTGGCCACGTATGCCTTTCACATGGAATCCGCCATGCCCTTGTGTATTGCTGGGATTAATGCTGAAATGCCACAAGTTGCATTTGCCAACACTGCCCATTTTCCCAAAGCTTGTTTAAAAATCATTTTCATATACTCTCAATGTGAAAACGGCTAGCACGTGGCAAACACAACAATGTGGAAATTAAACTGTAACCTTGGATGCAACATATTCCCCTACGTTGTTAAAAAATGTGGTCATATGCTCTCAATGTGAAGACGGATGGCGGGTGCTGAACACTGGAGTCACGGCATCAAGCTTCACCCCGGGTTGCATTATGTGCCCCTAATTTGTTCACATGAAAAAGGGGACATATCCTCAATGTGAAAATGGATGACACATGGTGTCCATTGCAGTTCGCACATCAATCTTCATGTTGGAATGCAATATGTTTCCTTGATTTCATCGTAATCCGTGGTCTATTACCCGCAAAGCAAAACAGATCACACCTGGCAACCATCGCAGTTCGGACGTCAAACTTTATCCCAGAATGCAATGAGTGCCGGAAGCCAAGTAAAAGTTTATCTCGATTGATGGCTGCGCACCACCAAAAAAGATGAATGTGACGTGTACATGATCATCGTTCATCCATTGCTCGGTGTTCATAAAATCCACCACCGCTCACATTTGGCGACCATTATTGGATCATATGCAGAAGTGGATAAATTATTCCAATTCATTGGTGAAGCTGGATGCTATCCTATGTGATCGTAGTCGTCATCCTTCCATTTGATCTTACAACTATGTGCAAAGAGCACATGACCGCTGTGGACTTGACCATGTATAGTGTACCTCATGTCATGTATAGTGTTCGACGATCCTCTATCGGAACGGGTCGGCACAGGTCGCGACATGTATTCCTCACGGGTCGCATGGGACAGCTGCCATTCCACAAGGTTCCGTTTCATGCATATGCAAAAAACAAGGATGTTATGCAACACACAATGGGGAAGTTATGTATAAGAAATTTGGGCAAGTGATGGCATTATGTTGCTAAACTACAAGGTTGTGGCAACCTGTACATAAAGTTCCAAACTGGGGATGCAGATGCGTTAAACCACAAACTGGGGCACAAATCACTTAATCTACAAAGAGTGGAGGCATGGGATCTATTGAACCCTATGTGCATTTTTTCAGCTTGCTTGCGTGCATGTCACAGCGCATGTGGTTGTACGAGATGTTGGGAAAGCCTGCAGAAAGTGTCAATAACACCCATTATTCTATCTTAGCGTCATGTGGGTTCTCTCTCACATATCGTCATCTGTGTCAATCAAATTCTTGCATGAATGAAACAAGTCTAGAGGTCACTACATTTCTGTGAAAACAACCCTCTCCTATGGCCAAATGACGCTAGGATTTTCATGTGTACATCAAGGTGAGAGCAGAATGCACTGAAAATCCGACAGTGCACAAGTGGAGGTACAACATGAAGATAAGCAAACACATCAAGTGCATCAATCAGGAACATTGCACATGCATATCATCCAAAAAGGATGTACTACAGCTTTGAAAATGCCATTACTGATAGAAATGAGCATTTCCTTTTCAACCCATGCGTCCTGACCTTCATCGGATGCAACGTGTCCAGGAATATGATGATGTTCAACAGTCATGTGTGTAATGAGTGAATAATGTATGCGATCGCTGTAATGCATAGTGATGCATGGATTGGCACGGGAGGTTGCTACACAAATTGACACAACCAAACACTCTCACATGTACTTGAGCCGAGTGCAACACACACGGCCTCGAGCTCGGTGAAACCATCCCATTTCATCTCTCTTTTCAGAGATTTATGCACCAATGAAAAAGGCGGTGGAGCTTTTGTTATTGAAACCATTGGTGTCATGGACCTACTAAATATTTGTGTATCCATCAGCATGGAATAAAATTTGAACACAATACCACGGCCTAAGTTGTGCCATAGAAATCACACAGCACGACCTCTATGTATCACACTCAAGGATACTGAGAGAACTAGGCAAGGAAGTTGACAAAGAACGCGACATCAGCACGAGTGGTGGTCACAAGATAAATGAGCGAGCGGATGATGCAGGGATAATCAGCAAGAGGGAAATAGAGGGGACATATTCATTCCGTACAAGGCTTTGTGTAGTTTCAAAAACATTTCATTTTTTTCAGTAAAGCCAAGAGGTTACGCTTTGTAGATCTCTTAGTTTAGCATCCTCTGCAAGAATGCATTGTGAACATCCTTCTTTTAAGCTCCCAATCATGGAAAGAAACACAGTTGATAGCGGTGAACCACTGTCCACGGTGACCGGAATGGCACCGGCGGAGGACGAGCAGCGTGGGTTTGTGCCATGGAGTCCAGCCTCAGGCTGTGAGTTCGTGATGCGCACAGCTGCACTTGCATCAGCAAAGAGAGGACCATGTCGACGTGAAGCAGCATCCTGAGCGGGGAGGTTGTCTTCCTCCTCTTCGATGGGGTCATCCTCCATCTGCTGGTCATTGATAGCAGCAGCGTTGGGATCCATCGCAGGATTGAGTGCTTGAAGTTTTCTTGGCGGGGGGTTTGCAGGGTTCTTCTCTGATTGGTCCGGGTCTCTGGCGACTAAGGCAAGTTGGTTGGCAACCAGAGAGGGGACAGGCATCTTAGCGCTGCAGAGTTGAAGACCAAACAGACAGGAGGTGGGGAGTAGGTGGGGTCTGTGCTCAGAGGAAGAAAATGGGCAGCCCGTTTTCGGCCGTGGAGGCCTTCGTCAGTGCCGTGAATCTTACAAAGAGACAGACAGACCACATATAGGAATAGTAGTGACAAAAGCCAGGGCGCATGACGCGCGTCGTGCAACCTAGGAAAAAGCGAACGGACGACAAGAGGCGGCGGTTAGACAGAATCTGAGTTGCTGCCAGGAATTGAGACGCCCTTCAGCCTAGAATTAACTAGGTGGCTTCGGAGTTTCCGAGGTAGCTACCAGGCCAGAATAATCCGAGAAGGGAACACGGCAGTATTTGTTTCTCTACGTCGCCAGAGACCCGGACCAATCAGAGAAGAACCCTGCAAACCCCCCGCCAAGAAAACTTCAAGCACTCAATCCTGCGATGGATCCCAACGCTGCTGCTATCAATGACCAGCAGATGGAGGATGACCCCATCGAAGAGGAGGAAGACAACCTCCCCGCTCAGGATGCTGCTTCACGTCGACATGGCCCTCTCTTTGCTGATGCAAGTGCAGCTGTGCGCATCACTAGATACTGCAAGAACTAGGCAAGGAAGTTGACGAAGAACGCGACATCAGCCCTCTCTCTATGTATCACACTCAAGGATACTGCGAGAACTAGGCAAGGAAGTTGACGAAGAAC
>SZWC01006605.1:63618-83228 GCA_023375785.1 Penium margaritaceum
GCTCGATGCGGGTGGATAGCGGCATGCCGGAAGCATTCGCTTTCGAGGTCATGGCATACATGACATGGGTCTGGAACCGGATCCCTCATGGCCCCCTAACCAAACATACACATCCCGTACCAAGTGTGGCACGGGCGTCGTGCCGACCTCCGGTTGGCGCGTGTATGGGGATCTCTTGCATGCGTCTAGTTTACACTAGAATAGCATGTGACCAAGTTGTCCCCCCACGGTCGCGTCTGCGTGCTCGTGGGCGTGGCCCTGTGCTCAAAGGCTTGGCACTTTTGAGACCCCAGTCGGCGGCGCATTGTTGAGTCTCGAGACGCCCCCTTCTTTGAGCGTCTCTCCTTCCGTGACCTACGAGTCAGTGGCACTCTGCAGCCGCATTCCCCAGGGTGTGGTACGGTCCCTCGCATAAGGGAGGGTGGGTTGACCCATGCCGCTGCCCCGATGACCCTGGGTGCTACTGGTCCATCCCACCCTCCAGCTGGCTCACCTGCGATGTCCATACCACTTGCACTGCCTACGTCGCCTCTTCCTCCAGCGGCTCCTGTGGCGTCGGCTCCTCCTGCTTCCCTTGTGCCCACATCACTTGCAGAGTCCCTAGCACCGTCCGCGTCATCCACACCTATGTCACCTGCATACGCGCCTGTGTCCTTTGTGTCATCACCACTTGCGTCACCAGCACGGCCAGTCGAGTCGCCTGTGTCGTCATCCTCCTCCGTCTCCCCAGTCGACGCCTCGACACCTGACACGTCACCAATCATGTCGGTGACCGGTGCGTGTCCACCTTCTGTCCCAGTTGCATTGCCTCCAGAGGCGTATAGACGTGGTCAGGGTGGCCATCCACAAACATGGGGTCTACGAGCTTGTAGACCTGACGCACGGACGCAAGGCCGTTCAAGCGAAGTGGTCCTTATGGATAAAGCTGAAGCCAGACAACTCGGTCGACCGCTACAAAGCACGACTGACTGCGAAAGGATTCTCTCAGGTGGGAGGGATCAACTTCACTGAGACCTTTGCACCAGTTGGACGTACGACCACGGCCTTAGGTCTGCTGTCTCAAGTCGCCCAGCACGACTGGGAACTCCACCACATGGACGTCAACAACGAATTCTTGCATGGAAAATTGGACGAAAAGATCTACATGGCTCAGCCTCCATAGTTCGAGGATGGCAGTGGCCGTGTGTGGCGACTACGGAAGGCTCTATACAACCTGAAGTAGTCACCCCGGTGTTGGAACAAGGAGATCACTGGCACGCTCCTACGAGCCGGCTATGCACAGAGCGCGGCGGATCCATCCCTCTTTGTCTCCCAGACTCTTGCGCCACTCACGGCCATCATGCTTTACGTTGAGGACCTTCTCATGGCTTCGCCCGATCTGAAGGCTATTGAAGCAGTCAAGGGAGTGCTGCAATTGACATACAAAATGAAAGACCTGGGAGAAGCTGTAGTGTTTTTGGGCATGCAAATTGTACGTGATCGCGCTCGTCGGACGCTCTTGGTCCACCAGGAGCGGTACGCTCTCACTCTGGGGGAGCGTTTCGCCGAGCCACTTAGTGACGTGCGCACGGCGTCGACCCCGATCACCCCAGACAGTCAGGACGCCCTGAAGGTCAACAATCCAGCAGAGCTTGGGGAGCTCGTCGACGTGACCCTGTACTTGCGAGTCGTTGGCTCGCTCATGTACTTGGCCACGACAACACGGCCGGACATAGCCTTCACTGTCAACCTGCTCGCATAGTTCTCACAGGCACCACGCAGGCGGGGATTTGGAGGCTGCCCTCCGGTGCGTTCGATACGACGTGTCCACTGCTCAGGTTGGACTTCACTGCCGTGGGCAGGCCTTTGTGGTTCTCGACGGGTACATAGACAGTGACCAGGCATCGAGCCTAGACGGCAAGAGTCGCACTGGCTACATCTTCCTCATTGGAGGAACTGTTGTTTCGTGGCGCAGCGGCAAGTTGGGTTGCATCGCTCGCAGCACCGCCGAAGCAAAGTATGTAGCTTTGGGTGCTGGCACGACCGAGAGTGTGTGATTAGTACGTCTCTTGCATGAATTACGTCAATCCATGCCCCCTGTTGTGCTGCGGTGTGACAACGAAAGTGCAAAGGCCATCACGGAGAACTCCGGTGTGTTTCATGCACGCACAAAGCACATCAACATCGAGAACCATTACGTCCGAGATCTGGTGGATCGAGGTGAGGTTCAGGTCGTGTGGGTCTGCACCGACTCGCAGCGGGCTGATTTCCTGACAAAGGCCATCAACCATACAAAGTTTCTTGTGGCTGCACGTTTTGTGGGATTGCACCTTGCCTGCACTGTGGACTGACCTCTGCTCTTGAGCTGTGTGTGCTGTCATTCACCATCGATGTGCTTGTGTCATTGCTTGCGTCAGTTCTGTTACGTTGCTAGTCTTGTTCGCTGTGTGGTCATGGGGGAGTGATATTGTACATACAGCTTACTGTGACCTCTCGGCTCACGTCCATTGCCTTGCAGACTCTTGATGAGGCGGAGTGCACAGAAGACTGGGGGAGCAGACGCGAGCCCGGCAAAGAGCATGTGCATCACCTGCAAATTGGTGATATCCTTGTCTTCTCCACTCTACCTGCTCTGTCACACTAGGTGACCTAGATTAGACTTACCCATGTCGTGCTGCTAATTCTGACTGGCATACACGAATCCAAAACTCGAAATTGGAATAGTGTGCTGCTTTTTAGGTTTCAAGTGGCTTATGCCCTCGACGTGGGATGAGCGCCAGCAAGCTTCGCTTGCCGGCCGACGGGTGAGCTCGATTAGCGAGTCTCACCCGTAGGAACACTACACTCGCTGTTTTTCACAACAACTCCATGCACACGCCACCATTTCTCCTCCCGTTTGTCCCTGTCTGTCCACACTGTCGTGGGTAACACATAGACATGAAGGAACAAGTGTAGCGTGTGACTGTTTCGCACAAGCGTCAACATAAGCCTAAGGTATCTGTAAGTTGAACATAAACCACACCACATCCAGAAACAAAAAACAAAAAAAACGCCATACCCATTTTGATGGCCATGCCCGATCGGCGACTCAAGTTGTCGATCGAGCGAAGCGAGGGGGGTGATGTGTCATCCCTATCGCGAAAATCACGATCGAGCGAAAAAGCCTTCTTTTTTTTTTTGAAAAAAAACCTATTTTAATACATGCAAACCGCTTTCCAAACCTGCCCCAAATTACACTCAGGGTTTTATGGTTTTATTTTTATGCGGGCTCCTGCTAGGCCCCGTAGTAGCCCGGCCCAGCAGATTCCCTTTCAACGCGTGGGGATTTTTGGACCCCCCAATCAAAACCCTCGCAAGCCGTTATGAGAATATTCACAAACCCCTCTATTGAGGGGTTTGTGATTCTTCCTTCATGTATGACGACGTCAGCATGCTGTCGTTGGATGGCATGTGGCGTCAACACAGCGTTTTAATTTTTATGTAGCGGTTTTTCACTATATCTGGATATGCCGTTTCTAAAGAATGAAAACAGCCCAAGTTTGGATATGGCGTGGTTAATGTACGACGCTGATATTGGGATAGATCTCTATCCCAATATCCGCTTTGGATGTATGGTCACTCCCCCGAAAATGAAGTGAAGAACGCTTCGACACCAGCCACCTCCGAACTTGCCAGATAGATGAATTTGGGCGGGAACGTGCTGCTGCCCGTTCGCGGTCGTGGAACTGCTTTCTTCCAATGTCCGCGAACTCGAAGTGCAGAAATCCTAGCCGAATCGAGAAAGGGCGCTTTTGGGCGATAGTATACCCAACTCGGGAAAACAAGACATGTACCATTGAGTATTTTCGCCAGAAATCATATTAGTTCAATTTTATAGAAAAACATTTTTTAATGAGGTCCAGGTAGGCATGAACCACAAAATTCGAAAGTGGATATGCCCAGCCCGTTGGCCAAAAGAAAAATGACGAATTTCCGCAGCTAAAATGGTGTTAACACTCCTCTACGAACTATCTGTAGAATATTTACATTCTACCAACAACATCAAAGAAATCATGAAGCGTTTTGACACTTTATGGAATGCACCGTCAACATGCTCGCATTATTTTTCTATAAACAAGAAAAACTATCATTCTGTAGGTATTATTAACTTTTGACAAAAAATTTGTCTTTGTTTGCATCTCGCGTAAAAAACTTCCTATGCGTCGAAAGGCAACCTACTAGGACCAGCTATTGCGATACCCGCTAGGAGCCCACGTAAAACTAATGCCCAAGACATTTGAATGAAACTTGAGGTATGGTCTCACTAGGGCATATGGTAATTTTAAAGGAACCTCCCGGGTCCAAGTATCGCAGCACATTATGTATCAACGGTTTTCCAAAGGTTAAAAATTGTTGGTTCTTTGTCTTTGGTTGATTTTGAGTAAATATCAATGTTTTCTTTTAAAGAAATGGTGCTAAACGCCTTTGAGGTATAATACACATCTTTACATGGGAGATTAAAAGCTTTGGTATAAACAAGGTATGGTGGCAAAAAGAGTCTTGATTTACAACAAATTAGTGCTATGCACGTAAAATCCAAGAGTAAGCCTTAACAATTTGCAAAAACTATTCATGTTGATATAGTTGGAAAGATGTGATACATTTACCAGAAGCAAGATTCAATAAATTTTAGGCTCCAAAAAGGCATAATTGGCATACTCGAGATGACAAGCCATAACCTCGGTGACAATCAACATGATGGTCAACAGATAATGTGCCTCTTTGGAGTTTCCTTGGGTAGGTGATCGCGTATGCAAGAACCTAACATGGCATGAATAGCAAGCTATGCTACATAACATGTACATGCAACATAAATCACATGCAAAAGCGATTTGATAATTGAATGAATCATCAAATTTTAGTCTAGGATACCAAACATGAATGAAATGAAATCATAGAAAGGATACTTTAACACTTTTCATTTTCATCTTTTGATGATACGATTCAAACCAAAATTGGTGTAATAAAGTGGATCAATTCTGTGAACATGACACCATACATGCTTCTTCAATAAAATGCATTAAAATACCAATGGAAAGAATTCTTCCAATTTGAATAAGGTCATATTTGTGGAAACAAGTCCATACCTAACCATAAATCAGTGAAAAAACACTACTAGATACCATAGATGTGTGAGGAAAAGATAACCCGTTTCCAAAGATTAAGGGAACATGCTTCTTGAAACTCTCTTAAACCAAAATGCCTACATGAGGAACAGAAGGAGTCACTAAGATAAGGTAGATTTGTGTGTATACCCAGTTACTTCACATCGCTTCCATTCATGACCAATGTAACCTACTTTATTCCTTCTTAAAATTATAACTATACTCTGTATATGTATCAAACATTCATTTTTTTGCCATTAAATATTTCTCACATACCAAAGTATAATTAAATGTATTTTTAAAAAATCAATGTTAACCATGCATTGCAAGATATCATGGTATCTCCAAAATAAACATGATATCATGGGATTGTTTTCCATAATGTTCACGGAAGCAACGCGATGGATTCCCCCGCAGTTGAAAAAGTCTCCTTGATTGTTTAAGCATTTCAAGATATGTTCCTCATTACAAAAAAACCTTAAAAATATAATGAATTTTTTTCAAATAGTCTATGAATATAATGATAACATCCTAGTTTTGATTTTTTTTCATGGAAGATAAATTCCCGGCTGTGCAGTCTAAGTTAACAAATAGGTCCAAACTCATAAGCGAGTTGACAGAAACTCCTTTGTATGGCATTAACTTTAGCCGTTTCTTTCCATGGTTAAATATCTTAAACAATTGGGTGAAAATAATCAACAATTGATAACCTTTAAAACGTGTTGGCTACTACAAGTTCTTATGTCCACAATTCTATCCACGATTCTAACAAATATTTGCTAGTCAATAAGTCAATATACAAGTGGGAAGGAGAGGGGAGATTGTAGTGGTTGGGGGAAGGACGTTAGTCATCCATGCAGCATGCTTTGCGAGATGCATGGCAAGGGGGTACAAAAGGGGACCTACAGCTCGGGACCGTGCTATTAGAGTAATTTCCTACGATCCGTCTTGTGCAGTAGACAAAAATTTAAACATTCAAAAAATGGACCCAATGTGCATCCGGTGAGAGTTGAATTGGGTCTCGTTGAATTAAGCCAAGCATGTGAAGGTCTGGGGTAGTTCGTAAATGGGGAAAAAATTGGGCCTGAGAGGTTGAATTTATGCAAAAAAAAACCTTCCGAGCTACCCATGTGAATTCAGGTGACAGTACGGTAACGTTTTTGGTTCACAACATGAAAAGAGAAATGATACATTCGCTTTCAATGGTAAGAAGTAGGAAAAAAATGTGAGAGGAGGAAAGACATGTGATGTACAAATAAGGGAGTTCTAGAAATGGTCTTGAATGTAAGATATATTGAAAACTAACCTATACACACAAATTACCTAAAAAAATGACTGTTAGAGTAATCAAATGGCCGACCATGAGCCAGTTCCTAACTACCCATTTTTTTACCGCTATCCTTGTTTATAAGTTTTGTTTTCAAATTCCTTGCATTCAAAACCATGATTTAAATCCCTATAGAAAAGAAATTGTAGCATTTTACAACTTGAGCCTACTTTGATTCATAGGTATAGAACTCACATGTTCTTTCTCTCTAAACATGCCTCTTTTGTAATTCTACACTCATAACCATTCCCACAATCGTTTAATGTGGTACTAGTTGGTAATAGTTCCTCACATCTAATAACGTAGGATTAAGATGATTTTGTTTCCAATCAGGAATGAACTCTACTTCTATATGAGAAAGCTGTAAATATGAATAGTTATTGTGTTTTTCTCATCCAATCATAGAAGTGTGGAAGTGATATCATGGTTTCATCAAGTTCAAAGTTGATTGCAACAAGATTGCACAAATATGAAATGCACAATTATAATGCAATGAAAACCATGAATAATCTCTTCTACATGAAGTGATTGTTTTCCCTCAAGTTAAAAATCTATACGTTTTGTGTTTTTTAATATTTAAAGATAGTGCAATGCATGAGCTTAATTCGTGGACCACTTCTTTTCATTCCCCTCAAATTTTGGTTTTGAAAGACAGAATGGCGTTGTTCATATTGTGTCCTCGATGGAATAGGGGGACATGAATGCAAGCGCAAGTGATAAGAGGGATGTTACCTGAGCATTGTCTTTGGAGATTGAGATGTACATGCCTTCGTCCATCTTGACGAGTTTCAAGTTGAGGTTTTAATAATGTTCATTTGTGTTAATGGTTTTTAGGCTTCACGATGTCACATAAGCTAATTGACTAACATAAATCAATACATTTAGGATTTTTTTTGCATGATTTATGCCAGAACATGAATTCTTTTACGAAAAATAAAATCAATTATAGACATTGTGAAGAATACATGAAAAAAAATTTAGCTGTTGTGGAACATTTTGAGGGAGAATTAAATGCATTTTATAGTCTATACAAGGAAAGTATGTCAAATAACCTAAACGTTTAGATACAAAGTAGAAAGGAATACATTTTGTGTTTTATCATCATGATTAGATATGTTTTTTAACTAAAAACACAAGAACACCTGCATTGTAGAATTGGGACAAGCCATCTCTATATTATTCTTCACCTCATTGTGGCCATTATTAGAATACTTGCATCTTTTTAGTAGTTCACCAACTTTAGGTTGTGAGAAATGCCATCATGTAGAGGAGGACCTTTAATTATTGACAAGTCTATCACTACTGGTGCCCTCCATGTGGTAAAGAACTCACTTTGTAATATGTGCATCATTCATCATTTAACATTCAACATTCGCAATAACGTACGAGTGTCAGCTTGTCACTTTGAGTGTACTCAATGTTGCGCTCTTTGTGGCACTTTAAATATTTCACAAAGCATTTTCCAACGGTCGGTGATATGTTATTGGATTCTTGCATCATTGACTCAAGATGCCCATTGATTAGGGCGGATCGAGCCTTGTCTTGATGGATGCATACATCAGTGATCCCACCACACTGCGGTAGAGATTGGTGCCAGAGGGAGACAACATGTCCACTATGATTGGCTATGTCAAACCATGATCCATGTTGAGTGGCGTGTTGGTGGGATGTGGCTTCTCAAGTCAAAACAATTTGTCCATCCACGTGATGTAGATGCTTTAAGAGAACATCACTATGGATGGATGCAGAGTCCGGTGATCTATATACCAAGATGGAAGCACAATTGGCCCATATCACTCATCTTTAGGGTACTTGAGAGGGCTTGCTTAAAAGATTTGATTGTAGGTAGAGATCAACCAAACAAGATAAGATCATCCACATACAAAAGGGCACCCATGTTTTTCAAGCCTCCTTTTTCTGTAGAATGAGTGACAAAAACAATGCCGGAGGACATTTTGGCTGAGAAAAAACTCATGAATTTTCTAGTTTTATTGTTGTGGTCCATGTTTGAAGTCATAGAGGGCTTTGAGCAGCCAAAAAACTTTGCCCTCCCCCCTCGCACAAACGCCTTAGGCTTTAGCATGTAGACTTCTTCCTCAAGGTCACCGTTTACGAAGACTGGCTTAACATCCATGTGATGTAAGTTCTAACCCTCATGAGCAACTAGAGTCAAAATCACATGGATGCATGAATGTTTTATAACAAGGGCGAATTCATGAATGAAGTTCACCCCATGGTCTTGACTTTAGCCGTGAGCTACCAATCTTGCCTTGTACTAATCATGATGCCTATGCTCATCCAACTTAAGTTTGAAGATCCATTTGTACGAGAAAATAGGAGCATCCATAGGAGGATCAACCATGGCACATGTGATCTATTTGATCAACTGCTCATACTTGGAAAAAACAGTGGCATGTGAGGCAAGGGCTTTTGGATGCCCCATGGCTTCCATTTAGTTGACTTGTGTTGGAGTGAGTGAGAACTTTCCTGAGCAATAGCTTCGACATGGCATTGTCGGATCGACAATCGAAGGTCACTACACAAAGTTACATGTTTTCATCCGTAAATGCCTGAGTGTGGCTAGGCGGGGAATTCCTCATGTACATGCTAGAGTTAATTTTGGCATCAAGGTCCAAGGGGGTGAAGGAGCCTCGATCTTTGATTGTTGCATGCACAACAGACCGGTGCATACCTGTTGGCCACGCCTGGTTAGCAGTTGCGTAGTGCAAGAAAGCACTGCTGGGTAATTGACCCAGACTAGTCACGGTGGGGCCTCACCTCATTGGACCACGAGGACTGCTTGCATCAGCATATGCAAGCATAGCTCTAAATTTGGGACCACTCTACATCATGTTGTTCATTCATGACGCGGTATTACATCAACAACCACATGCATGACTTAGCAACTACATCAGCTACTACATGCACGACTTAGAAGCTGCATGCAGAGCTAAGAGTGGGGACCGCCCTACATCAGCGGCAACATGCACAACTCAACAGCTGGGACCACTCCCAAGCTGCAAACCTTCAAGAAGCTTCCTTAAGGAGGAAGCTATTTGGATTCACCCTGGAATATTCCTTTAGGAGGAAGCTACGACCTTGAATCAAGACATTTCCTCTAAGCACAGGGCAACTGGTCAACATACTATGATCCCAGTATAAAAGCAAAATGGACTCAAGCACTCAAGTAACAAAGCAAGAAAATCCAGTAAAAGTAAAAGCTTCAACGGTGACTTTAACAACTCAGACCATAAGTCCATCACTACTAAACAACGCCTCAAACCAAGACTCTATAGTCACTTTCATCTCAAGACCCCAGTAAGCCAGGCAACAGTCTACCGGCCTGGGTAGGAGGACGCCCTTGACTACTTAAAGGCTTGACTACCCTGTTGTGGTGGTTAGACGACATACAAGTCACAAGCCACCTACCTCGAATTGTCTTGCTTGACGTTGCACATGTGTGGGCCTGGAGTTGTGTCTAGGCGGGAGAGCATAGAGTTAGAGTCTAACCTCAATTCCGCTTCATTGAGCTAATTCAATATGGACATTGAGACTATTTTGGAGTCTCCCTTTTTTGACCCACTATGTTTGGCAGTGCTCTGTATGCCCAGCTATAAGGGTCTAGAACCTGTGTGTCTTGTTGGAGGTCCCCATTGTCAACCCAGTATGCCTGATAGCATTTTGCTAGCTTGGTTAGGAGGGTCAGAAGTTCTTTGAAGACCTAATAAGTCTAGAACTGGCTGCCAGCATGGAGAGAAGGCTGCTTTGATAACATGGAGGCCATTTGACCTGAAAGAAAAGTGATCATGTTGAAACCCTTACAACAACAGCCTTGACGGCCTAGGAATGTCTTGCGCTCTTCGATGGGGCAGGTTGTGTCAGAGTGTTGAGCTATGCTTCGCCACAATTTCCATGTACTATGTTTGTACTTGATAGTCCATTTCGAAAACAAGTTTCAATCTAATTCTTCTGCTTCTACACATTGGTGTACACAGCTTGCTTACTGGGCATCGAGATCCTCGACAACGACAAAACCCCCTTGCTTTATGAGAGTACATGATGACTTTGTCAATGTAGGCTAAAAATTTTGTAACATGATATCACTATAGAAGGAAATCTGGACATGCTCAACATGCCACTAGATCAGCAGACTCGTGCCGCTAGCAAGAAGTATCGGTTATAGATATTGCTTCAAAAGATGACAACGAATGTCATCACTCACTAGTGGTAGGATGAGTGCGTGGCGTGGCGACCCATCACACATGGAGTTATTAAGGAAGCTTTGAGCGCCCTCAATATGGAGAGACCATAGATGGTCTCTTGACAGCTAAATGTCCTCTTAGCGCCAAGCTTGTGCATGGACCAACAATGTGGTCTAAGGAGAGAGCAAGTAGTAGCTGAAGAGGCAAAGCGCTCAAGATGTTGGCAATCACAAAGATATTTATCAAGTGTTGTATTGCGGCTTTAGATGATGGTCTTGGTTCTCAAATACCGAAGAAGATAGGCATTTTTTCCATCTTCATAGCCAACAAGCGCGCCTTTGCGAGTGTGAGATTCTAGTTCTTCACAAAGTTCTAGTTGGACCTAAGCATGCCTGGTGTAGCCCCATACTTTCAAGCGACGCATATTGCGCAGATGCCCTTTCCAGGCATGACAAGGAGTGGCTCTGGTGGATGCCTTTGAACAAGGAACACAATTCAAAAGATAGGTAGTCGTATTTATGACCTCAGCCTTAAAACCTGTAGTCATGCCGGTACCATGGAGCATGGAGCTTGCTATATCCACAAGGGTGCGATTCGCCCATTTTGCCGTCGCATTTTTTTACGATGTGTTTTGTGTTGTCCTCAAGTGGATGCTACCTTTCTTCTTAAAGAAGGTCAGGAGACAAACTCCCCTCCATTGTCCAAGCGAAATTCTCTAATGGACTTGTCAGATTCATTTTCCACCTTCTAGGCTCAAGTGATGATATGCTTAGGGGTTTTTGACTTGTGGCAGACAAAGCAAACCTACACATCGTGAGTGAAGTTATAAAAAAGAACCAGAAAGTAATGTGTATCGATAAGAGATGCATATTTGACAGAACAAAGGTCGATGTGAATAAGTTGAAGTTTGTCTATGGTGTTGTTGTCTAAGTGACTTGGGACACTGTCTTGGTGTTGCTTGCCAACAAGGCACCCTTCTTAGAAAGTGTTGATTGACTTGCGGAGAGAAGTGAGAAGACACTGGGCCATTTCTTGTTGTGATATAGTTTACAAGGTGTTGAACCCAACGCCACTCGGATGCTAATGCCAGAGAATGGAAGGTTGTTAGTGGTATTTTTTGAGGTAACGGTAGTGGGAGTGGTTGTGACCAAGGACACTTATGGAGTTGATGGGTTTGCCTCCACATCCAAGGTGGGCATAATTGTTAGGTTGCCTTCTTCTTGAGATTGGGAAACAAATTTACAATCAGTAGTAAAAATGCGACAACGTTTTTAGTGTAGAAAACCAATTTGCAGTTTTTGTCGTCGGATTAAGTGATAGAGAGGATACTTAGCGCCAATTCTAGAACATTAAGACATTAGAGAAGGTTTAGAAGGCCACCTTTCCTTAAAATGAAATAGCAATTTTGGTAGTGCCAATTCCAATGGTTGGAATGACACGCTCGTCACCAATGCAGATATGTTTGGGATTAAGAAATTCCTTGAAGTCGATGAACAAAGAATACTTTTAGGTCAGGAGCCCGGTGTAGCCATTGTAAACAATCCATGCCAGAATCTCGACAAGAAGAAAAAATTCACTGTTGATGGTGCTAAAAGCAAGATATTCAATGATCATTTTTTCCTAGTTGGAGTTGCATGTGGTATAGATGATGGTGAAGTTGATTTTTGTGATAGTGGTTGTATCAGATCGGAGAAGTGGACAACGCCAAGCGTGAAGTTGATTTCTAATGTTGCATTGGGTCTAATTTCATAGAGTGCCTCCATTTGGTGCATCATCTGGTTCCATGATGTGGTCATTTGAGTGAACATGTTTTTGAATCCTTTAATGAAGTTGCATGGTGAAGGACTTTTTCATGAAGAGTATACTATGTGTGAAGATGACGTGGTTTCTTTGGTTCATCTTTGTAGCAGTTGATGTGAACGAGTTGTTGAAAACTCCGACATTTCACATGTTCACATGCCTTGGTTCTAGGTTATTCAACTAGAATATTTCCACTTTGAGATATGTAACAATGAGGATATTGTGGGTGAGATCTAGTGAATCCTAAGTGATTGTGTCCATTTTTGTGTAGGAAGTTGAAGTGGTTGTGAGATATGCTGCCAGTGCAGGCTCATTATGCCGCATCTAAAAATTCTTTGCCCTTGAAGAAATTTTCTTCAGCTCAAAATAGAGTATCACATGCCTTCTCCAGGGTCAATTCATGTACTCCGGATGGTGCTGGACCTCCTTCAATCAGAAGCTACTATTGTTAAACCTATGCACCAGTGTTGTTGGAGGAGCAAGCAATGTTACTAAATGAGGAGGCTCAAGATGAATCTTGTTACTAAGCTACTTCCAATGATTGAAGTGTGGAGTAAAATGTGGCAGTTTGCTCTTGGCAAGCAAATATTTGTTCCACAATTGTTCAAAAATGTAGGGGTTAAGTGGAAAATAGTCACAAAATAACGATGTTTTCAACTAGATATTGGCACATTGAAGTGATACGCTCAACAAGTATCTCAAGTCAAGAGCCATGATATTGAAGTCTAGTGTTGTTTTCATCTTGAGCTAACTAAACTAGAAAAAAAGATTATGCGATTCAAAGTCCCTTATTTTTGATATCTTTGTCGAAGTGCAACCCAAGCCTTCGTTGAATCCAACTTGGGACTTCCATCTCTGATAAGGAACTTAAGAGGTTCAGAGACTTACATTTCCAAGATGGAAAATGCGTGATCATATATGCGATGCTATAATGGTTTCTCATTTGTTGAAGTAGTTGCTCTCAACGTCTCGGTTTGCAGATCTGACACCACCCCCCACAAGCCTTTGGCTAGGAACACCATTCTAATGATGAATGCCAATTCATGTTAATCCTTTCCATCAAACTGCTGAATCTTGAATGTCTTGCCCATGTTGCCTCTATTGAAGGATGCCATGGCTGCTATTGGCAGGTGTTTCTTGTATTAGTGATGCTGATTGAATCAATTGGATGGATGTCTGAAGAAGCCCCTCTTTGATACCAAATGTTGAAGATTCACATCTTTAAAGCGTCTTTAACAGTGATCAAGAATAGGGTGACCAATCAAAATTCAGTTTTGAAGTCCTAACATAGATGTCTTGCTCATAAGGAACTTCTAGCATGCAACACCTCAAATATAGTACAAGTTGAACTCTTGTTCCCAAGTACAGGTAAACATGTCATCATCTGATCTCTTGTAATAATCAATGTCAGTGCCAAGTCTCGCTTTTTAATCTTGAAGCTTCGGCACACTTTGTGCCGCCACTGGTTTTCATGCCCTATGCGATGAATAGAGCGAGACGATGGTTTGTCGTCGGGAGATGGCATGTCCTCGAGCCTTGGGGTGTGGTCACACCGAGTCTTTGCCATTCTTCCAGAATCTCCCCTTATCCATGAAGCTCCTCTTTATTCATTCAATTGTTGTGGTTTGTTGATGCCAAAAAGAAGGAACTCTCTCAGCCCTCGGATGTATCTTTTCTTATCAATTATCGGATCGATTATCAAACTTTCTCCACCAGAGTGTTCGGCTCCTCTGTGCTTCTTGTGTCCGCACCATGTCGCCTTTCTACGTCAGCATTCATCTTAGCCTCTTCTCTTGGTCCAATCCACTTGCTCTATTAGTGCAAAGACAACCAGAATATATCTCGCAACTTAGTTGATACCTGACATGTATGTGTACACAATGGGTAGGGCGAGGCAGGGGGTTACCCCTCTCATGGCCCCTCGAGCAGAGTCGGGCAATACTGTGGAGTAACATAGGTGATATTCGGCAAGGGGAGAGAGTGGCACCTCTCCCCTCTCTCACTGTTGTTGTGCTTCATTTGGGATTGGGACATATGTGCCTTTTTCTCCCTTTTTCATCATGAGCAACGGTGACGTCCATGCAACATTGAAATGGAAGCATAGCCTTGAAATGAACTACATAATCCCAACAACTTACAAGATTAGAGTTATTTTAGTACTTATTGATCATAATGATGGGAGAAAGGTTGTATCATTGTCATGTCATGTGAGCAAGAGCTTACTAATTAGAGTACGTTGTGTATGGAAAAGGCAAATGTGGTACCTCTTATATAATTGTTTCATTGTTTTTAGGCCATGTAAACTTATGATGTAACTGAGTTAAGATGCTCTTAACCCCATGGAAGTTAGCAAACCACATAACAATCACAACGTAACAATGAAAGAAGTTAAGATAGAGGACATTGACAACTTCGAATGATGTTGATCAAGATGAAGAGGATTTTGACATCGTGCATGCCAACATCTTTACGACCTCCTTTGTATCCCATTTTATAGATTCCATTTCATCTTCTTTCACATTCCACTCATGAGAATACGTGGAATGCATCACCATTGTCAACCCCAGGGTCTGTAATGAATGATAGAAGATAGCTTGGTGTGGGAGAAAATTAGATGTGAGTAGCATGGGTGGGGTATACGTTGGCTTTTGATGGAAAAACATGTGAATGAATTTAGTGTGAGGTCGTTATGGAAGGTAATAGGAGGGAAATGTGGAGATACATATCTCAAATGAACGTGGTATAAGGATAGTCACAATTCTCGGTCGCTTGCTATAGCTAGTGCAATTCTTGCGAGGGAACAAAATCATCATTCATGGAGCCCTTGTAACTAAACCAAAACATGTTGCATGGAATGGGTGAATGTGGAGATTATTGTCGGTAAAAGTGGGATTGAGATTGCACTTCCAAGAGCACGTGTCAATGTATCGGGGGAGGCAGAGGAGCTTAGTAAGGTGATTTTTTTTTTTGTAACCATGCATGTTCACGACAAATGTGCACATGAAAAATGAGACTTGGAAGAGAAGTATTAGCATTCCAACATCTTCAATTATGAACAATTAGAAAGGAGAATGTGTTGGAAACATTTCCATGTACAAACATTGTGGAGGATGCTAGTAGAATTTACTTATTACTATTATTTTGAAGAGGAGAGGAGAGAAATGGTGAAGGAATCATCATTCACAAATCTTTACCGGATGAAGGTGTATTGTTCACAAACTCAATCATTAGTGATTGTAGGTAACATGCTAGCGATGGTCCCTAATGTTGGTGTGGATGCAACCAAGTCTGATATGGGGACAACGAGGATACAGTCATGTTTTTTGTGACGTATCATGTAAAAAATACAATGTTCACCCTTGATTGAAGATTGGTGCAAGACGATGACAATTTTTCATCTTCACTAGGGAATTTGATAAAGAACACCTTAAAAATTTCATAAGCCTATAGATTAAACTAATCCATTAGGTAAATAAAGAAAAAAAGCTTCAATAGCACACAACTTTGACATGAGCTAAAACATCATTGTGGGAGAAGGCATATACAACGAGTAATGGATGCAATATTCCGCCATGTCCCTCAGCGTAGTGTTGCGATGTCATAATTCTGTGTAGCAGGAGTATTTGTTGAATGGAATGCCATCACGGCACTTATCTGGGTGATGTGGAACGATTTCAAGGACGATGATTGTTTTGCATGGTTTCATGCACATTGCTCGACTTGCAGTACGGAGTAAAGATACTTGTTTGTTGTAGTACTCTTTGAAAGTTGATACCTTCACCATACTTTTCTTCTGAAAACGCTGCTAGTCAAGGTTTTTTCTCACCTGCGACGCGATTGTACGCCAAGCATTTGGCTGTGGCTCGTGCCGTTGCTCCCCGGTGAGGCCGACGTCTATCCGCCTCACACGTGGCCTTGGATCACTTGGCTGCGCTCGTCCCCCTTTGCCACACGCTGCGGCCGTCCCGACTTCTCTCCTTGCCCACCTCCCAGCGATAGTGTTGCGTGCGTACTCCTGCGTCTGCCGATTGTGGTGCTTGTCTGTCATCTTCGGACCAGTATCGCCTAACCGTGCTGTTGTCAAGCGGCTGGAGCGGCTGCTCTTCAGTTGGAGCAGGACGCTGCTGCCGACGGCCGCATCAATCTCGCAGGAATCGTTGCCGAGAGCTGTCCGACACCAGTGACAGTGACTTGCGGCAAACTCCTGGTCAGCTGTTTTTCGAATGCTGAATTAGTAGGGCTTGGGATCTGGCTTCTCTTTCACCACTCCACTCCACTCGCGCGTGCTCGTCGCAACGTGCTGCCGGCCGCCAACATGGCTGCCATTCTCTCCGCGGTGTTCGGCATAGACGTGGAGGCACTGCCGGTGGTGCTGGAGGTGTCACGCGTGCTGGGCGTTCCGCCGAAGGTCGCTGTGTCGGTGCTGCTGATGGGCCTCAGCCTGGTGCTCTACGTACTCAAGTGGATTCGTGCGTACCCCGCCCGCCTCGCAAGCCCGATTCCCCTCTCTCGCCTGTCGCCTGTCGCCTGTCGCCTGTCACCTGTCGCCTGTCGCCTGTCGCCTATGGCCTGTCGCCCGTCGCCTGTCGCCTGTCGCCTGTCGCCTGTCGTCTGTCGCATGTCGTTTGTCGCTCGCTGTCCGCGTGCTGAAAGAGAGCTCCTTGCCGTATCGTCAGTGCGTGCGTCTCGCTCGTGCACGGGTGCGCGTCCACACGGCGTCCGCGCACATGTGCCCTGCTTGGTGTGGCCAGCCAGAGCGCAGATAGACGCGGAACACAATGGCAATGGCAGCGTGCCTACCTGAAGCAAAGTACCCTATCTGCAGCAGAAAAGAACTGCTGGTTTTAGGCGCACTTGCGTGAGTGTGTCGAGGGAAGCTGAGGTGTCGGCTTTTGCGTGATGGACTCGTTTCTCTGGAGCCCTCCCAGGCTGCGTCGGATGAAGAGGTAGGGATTGCTAGTGGCTGCAGATGCTGAGCGATCAGACCCGGTGTTGTGTGGCATGACGAGGCAATCCATCGTCTTTGTTGAACGTGGGCTCCAGCTTGTGTGACTGGCCGTACCACCTTGGTGATACGAGGACATGCTTCTGCAATTTGCCCATCCACTTTCTGGTGTGGTGGTGGATGGTCCTGACATGGATGAGTGCATGGATGCAAGGACGCGCAACCCAAAGGGTTTTGCAGGCCAGATTGGTTGTGCTCATTGATGTGGAGAGGAACTGGACTCTCCTTCAAGCACGTTCATTTTCTGTGCAGTGAAAGTCACTCTACGAAGGCAGGTAGGGCAGTGTACCAGCCAGAATAGTGTGCACATCACATTCGCATGTGCATGTGCATGCACATGCGCTCCTGCTTTCCGTTTGCAACACGGTGTGGTTTTGTTTTGTGCATGGGGGGTGGTGAGCAGTGAACAAGCTCAAGAGCGACAAGCCGAAAAGCGACAGCATCATCCTCATGGGGCTGTGCGGCGCAGGCAAGACGTCGCTGTTTCTCCAGGTGAGTTGTTCCACATGCTTTGCGAACAAGAGACTGTGGAGATCGCCAATGCCCAGGACAGTAAGACAGACAACTTATGGTGCACGTGCCGAAACGTGATGACGAGGATGTGGCAAACGGACCAACGGCGTGCCTCGGGTGGAACTGTGCTGTCGGACGAAGCTGATGCCCAATCTGGAAGGAGTGAAACAGATCAACGGCTACCTGAGTAGCAGATTTAGGAAGGAAGCCTGATGCATGGTGTTTTCTGCCTGGACCATCTGTGAAAATCTAAGTTGAAAATCTTATTGCACTGTGCTTCAGTCACAGCCCATCACTTCTTGCAAGTGGAGTGAATTAGACGTGGAATGGTGTGGTGTGGTGTTGGCGCACATTTTGATGCAAAGAGTGGAGTGAATCACCTCCCATTGCCTCACTGCCTGCCACTGAAATGGTTCTTTTCTCACTTGCATGCTCACGGCCGCTGCAAGCATTGCAGTAACGAGCAGTTTCTTGCTTCTGGTTGTGATTCGCAACCATGGTACCTTGCTGTGTCATCGGATCACCTTCAGTGATGGAACTGCGGCCATCACTAGCATCATGCACTGGCAATCTCTGTCCTGCTCAGCAGCATGCCTCCAGCATGAGTCATTGGCTGGGTCAGCATCGTGGTGTGCAATGTCTGTTTTTGTTGTCGTCGCAGCTATCGCCGTTGTCGCTTGTAATAGTCCTCCCTGTTGCCATTGCAGCCACTGCGATTGTTATCGTCGTCGTCGTCGTCGTCGTTGTCGTCTTCGTCGTCGTCTTCGTCTTCGTCGTCGTCGTCGTCGTCGTCGTCGTCGTCGTCGTCGTCGTCGTCGTCGTCGTTGTCGTCGTCATCGTCATCCTTGTCGTCATGGTCGTCCTTGTCGTCATTGTCGCCATTGTCGCAGTTGTAGTCGTTGTCTGTTGTCATCGTCGTTGTCCTCGTTAACGGTGCTGTTGTGGTCTGTGTTGTTACTGTCATTGTTGTCGTGGTCATGCTTGTCATGGTCATTGCTGCCACCGCCGCCAAGCTGGTCGCTATTGATGTCTTCGTTGCCGCCGCCGTGAGTGTCACTGCCTTCAGCGTCGTCCTTAGTCCACAGCAGAGGCAGCACTGACCAAGGGACAAAATTTTCGCTGAGCGAAAAATTCGCAGCGAAAAATTCGGCCGCAAAATATAGCGTTGGATTGAATTAAGCGGCGAAATTTATTTCCAGCGTAGAAAATTTAAAGTTAATTTTTTCTAATTTTCCCCCAAAAACCTTTCTTTCAGGGGGAATTTGAAGGGCATGTCCTAGTCCCCTGCACACCTTGTCTGTGGTGACACATAAAATCATTCAAAACTTGCTCCCAACCCCCAGATCTGCAGATAAAATAAAATTTAAAATTTTAAAAATTTTACCGCAAAGAAAAATAAAATTCGCCCGCAAAATTGCGGTGAGCGAAAAATTCGCCCGTTGGATTGAATTAAGCGGCGAAATTTATGTCAGTGCCACTGACATCACTGCCAAGGGCAGCGGCTCCATTGTCAGTGTCGGCAGCGACAGTGTCCATGGCAGCGGCAGGGGCGGCGCCGGCTGCGGCTCAGGCGCTCGTGTCTTCATCGCTGTTGTCAAATTGACAACAGCGATGAAGACACGAGCGCCTGAGCCGCAGCC
>SZWC01006605.1:120409-131062 GCA_023375785.1 Penium margaritaceum
TCCGTGATGCTCTGCCCGACGTGGGCCAGCAGGTTGGCGAACGCGAACTTGAGCTCTGATGTCGTCAGAGCGTCGGCGATAGCCTCCAGGGCTTCGCGTTGTCCGTGCACCCTTACCCACTGCAAGAGGGTACGGTTCGCGTACACGCCTCCAAGGAGTCCCACCTTTTGGAGGAGACTGTCTTCGGCGACAACGCTCGAGTGGGTGCTGCCCTGTCCCATTGCGGCCACATCGTAGGAAGGGGGGTCCGCCCCCATTCCTCCGAGTGGTGCCGTATCTCCACCGTCGGTGGTGATCTTCAGTCGGCCTGCCGCCTCAGCAGCAAACTCCGCAAGCCTGCGACGGCCATCGCGAATTGCCTTTGCGGCGTTGTCGTCCGGCTCGTTCTCGCGGGAACTTCCCGTGTGACTGCTTTCGGCGCCCTTACTGCTCTCGGCAGTCTCGCTGCCGTCGGCAGCTTCAGGCGAAGCGGCGGGCGCCTTTTCCTTCTCGAGCATTCGGCTCGAGTTCGCCGCACGACGATGGCGATGGTCGCGATCCTCATCGCCTTCGCCATCGTCGGCGTCTTGCTCTTCGTCGGGGTCTTCTTCCGGAAGATCCTCCTCCATCGCGTCGTCCGTCGCATGGGGGTCGCCCATGTGCGCGTCGACGTGCTCGTCGAGCACCTTTGCGGCCTCCGCACGCTTATCGGTGTCGCCGAGGTTGGCGTCGGTTGCCTTAGGCGGTACGGTTGCCTTCGGCGGCACGGTTGCCTTAGGCGGCGCGGTTGCCTTAGGCGGTACGGTTGCCTTTGGGTTGGCAACCGTGCTTGCGGCGGCGGCTCCCAAACCTTGGAGTCCGCCAAGGACGTGTGGTGAGAACGTCACCACCTTGCCCTTGTTAGGCTTAGACGGTCCGGCACTTGCCATCCCGTCGCTCGTGCAACTAGCACGTGAAGGTTGTTGTGAGGATCACCCCACAACGAGGAGGAATCGCCTCCTAAGACGTTGCTCTCACGATCGGTGAGGCAATTTCAATTTATATTTCTATTTTCCTAGGCCGCCACGTCGGCACAAGGTCGTGGGTTTAGAAACTAGTCCTCCTAGGCCGTGACTCACGGCACTTGGTAGCAACTAGGATCACGGAAAACAGAAAATCAAAATACAAGGGAGTAACAAGGATTGTGAGTACCGCTCACAAAACTATGACAAAGAGCAAGAAGAGAAGTACAAGGTCTAGGACAAAAATCTACTTTTCTTCTTGTCTTCTTGTCTTCTTGTCTTCCTTGGCCTCCTCTTGAGTCTTCTTTGCGCGTCTTGCGCCCCTTGGCGGCGTCCTCCTTGAGCCGCCGTTGTTGGAGGAGCCGCCAAAAATCCCCAAGGTGGCACCCTCCTTCTTTTTAGGGTGCTCTCAGGTCGTGAGAGCCCCTAAGATTGGGGAGGGACGCTGTCCCAATTTTTGATGAAAGGGGTTTTGAAGGAGGCTTGAAGATGAGGAGGATTTTGTGGTTTTAGAGGGTGGGAACTCCCCAACCCGCCCCACAAAAATCTTCCTAGCCCCCTGGAAGTGAAGAGAGGCTGGAAGTAAGAGTCTCCACAAAGTAGAGCTTTTTTCAAGCTCTCTAACGCACTTTACGGCGCTTCAATCCGTGAAGTGTAGACGCCGTAGTCCCTTCTGGTGTTTCTGCTGCTGCTTGCAGCTGCCGGCGGCGTTTTATCTATGTCGTAGCCACCGTTTCCGTCGAACCCTTGGTCGCGAGGGTCATCTCGCTCTAAGAACCACTGTAACGGGCTGGATCTCTAGCTCTTGCTCTGAAGTCGTCGTCGGAGTTCGCAGAATGGCGTTCTCAGTCCGCGTCAGGGGTTTACCCCCTTCGCGAGACTGAGGGGTAATCGTCATCAACGACCCAGAGCAGGGAGACTCGAATATTTCGAGTCTCCGGAGGCCCATTTCCGTTTTTAACCAAACCCNAGGCCCTCGTGGCCTCTCAGCCGCCGATCCGGCTGAGGCCGCGATCGGCGGCTGGCGGCTGGCCGGCCGGTGGCCGGCCGGTCGCTTGGCCGGCCGCCGGCCGTCCAGCCGGCCGGCAGCGAGCAGGCCGACGGCAAGCGAACTGCTGGCCGCCGGCCAGCCCTCGCTGATGCGAGGGGTGGTGCGCAACCACCCCTCGCATTAGCGAGGAGGGAGGGCCGAACCGGCCCTCCCGCTACAAATATGATCAATTCTTGTCCATAATATTTTTGGGGGCAGTTCGACCTACTGGTCGCGTTTGATGAAGCGGCTCAGTAAGGCAGCCCTTTTCTCTCCATCGTCGACGAATGGGCCCCGACCGCCAATCTCATCAGTCGTGGAGCCCTACCGTTTGATCTCAGTGACGACAAGGCTCTTCGAACGGATCTTGCTTGTGAGAATCTCGATCCGGCGAAGTCCAGTGTTGTCGGAAGCCCTTGACCGACGAGAGCGAAGGCCGAGTCATCAGCAAAGACTTTTCGGCGTTCAACTTTGATATTAAAATGTCCTTTCTCACGCGAGTTTGCCTTGTTAAAACACATTTGGGGGGATTCCTTTTTACCCACCTTTTGAAAAAGTTCTGCGCAGGTTACCCATGGTTGAGAACTTCATTTACGTATTGTCCAGAAGTGGGAGAAGATGCCTACTATCCCCACTTTTTGGCAGGTCCCTTCCGTTCTCCCCACACTTTTTATTCGGTGACCACAATGTCCAAAGTTAAAAAAAGGCTGCTCAAATTACCCACTTTTCCAGGGCTGACTCTGATACCCACTTTTCTGCGTAGCATGCGGCAGGGCCGCAAAGCGCGAAAATAGCAGAACGGGTCCCTAGTGTGAGAATTATCTGCATCGTGTAACGAGGAAGGGCATGTTTCCCATGGCGTGCAAAAGTGGCGCGAAGGGACAACGGGGAAAACCTACGTAGATGATGACATGCAGCATGATGAAACTAGGGACATTATGTCCCATAGTGCTCCTAACGGTTACCCTTGTCAGGAGCATCAAAAGTTGGGCCGGGGTGCAGGTTATCGCATCACACACCCACTACGCGCCGATGTGGCTTCCATCTGGCATTTTGTAGCGTCCTTATCGGATGCATGGGCCCGGAACCCCGGATGTGCCAGTCGTCTGCCAATATCTGCCAACGTGGCGCCCGAGTACCTAAGGTTATCGTCGTCATGGTTAAGAGTGAGGGCTTCTTTCCAATTCAGAAGACGGTACTTCTTTTACATGCAACATCGTGCGGTGTACGACAGGAAGCGATGACGATAGCGACTAATAGTTTTATAAAGATGACGACATGTCCGCGCAAAAAAAATACCCCCCACATTTTGCAGGCGCATTCGGCACCACGATTGCAGCAGTTTACGACGACACAGGACCCTTGACTTTGATGATACCGACAGACGCGCGTGAACACATCAATTGTAAGGTGTCAGTCGCCTTGCGCTTGCACGCAACTCGCACTAGAACGAAAAGTAGAACAAATTCATAGAAATCGGAAATGTTGTGACCATAATGTCCACACATGGCAGAATCATGCACAGAATACCGGTATTGTAGTCATATTTCCTCACGAGTGGGTACCGCGTTCACGGTTACTTGCTATTCGTACTTTGTGGACAATGCGGTCACCAGTTAAAAAGATTGGGTATTGTATTCGTCTTTTGTACAAAGTGGGCATTCGGGAATTACGACGCTCAAAAGGTGGGTATAAGGGAATTATTCCGAACACATTTTCCAGATGGTGCTCGATGACTGGATGATTTCCATGCCGAACAACAGACCCATGCAGCGGGCTGATTTCTTCTCATAACGAGGAGTCATCAGCCGGTACAACAGCCGATAGAGTTTATTCGTGAAGGTTTCCAAAGGGCCCTCATGTTGGTCGCCACCCAAATCCGGGCCCCCTTGCTGATGGATCCGGCAATGCGGGTCCTCGCGTTGGGAAATTTAATAAACCCGGGCCCCTAGGTCAATTCATCCTATTTGTGGATAGAAATGTTTTTCATGAATTATAGTTGGGTATAGATGGAATTTAATTGTTTATATGTTCGTTCACGTAAGGGATTCAATAACGTCTCTGTCCATACGGTTTGCCCATAACTGAGCGACAGACCCCAAGTTGCTGAAAACCAATCGTCGTCGAGAAGGATCGGACAAGAGCCTATGTACCGTGGGAGCACTCACCATGCGAGGAGTTTCGTGCAGTAGTTGATGACGCCGCAAGTCTCGCTCTCAGTTGTGGCGATTTCACAAAGCAGCGCGATTTCACAAACTTCACATCGCAAACCTTTAGGTCTCTCAGCAAAAGTGGATTGCCTTCGTGCACTTTTGACCGAGAGGCCTATCCAAACGCCGGTTTGTGTTTCGGCGACGCAGACCGAATTCACGCTGGGCCACATATCGCCACAGCTGCGCCGCAGCTCAAAGTCGCAGTACGTCCCGCGAGCTGGGAGGGCGAGGTGGGGGAGGCACCTCGCCTCGCACCTGCCGCCCACCAAGGCCGTGGTCCAGACTCGCCGAACGGCGGCACGGCAGGATGTGCGGCATATATTGTCTGCCGCAGAGCCTGCCGCGGACAGAACCGCCGATCCTGCCGAGGATCCTTTCCCCCCTTTTTCAGCAAATGCTCCCTTGTTTCGCGCGAAGGCTGCCGCGAGTAGGATTCGCGGCAGGATGTTTGACCAACGGCGGCAGAACCGTCGCCGCACGTGACGGTTCGGACTTCCGAACTTCCGAGCTTCAAACCTCTTTAAACTCTCGAGCTTCTCGCAAGATTTTAACACATCCACATCGTCCGCATCGGTCCGTTACATTTTCTAAAATAAGTTTTGAGCCCACAATTTAATCACCTGCCGCAGAACTTCGCGGCCGGAAGTTATGCCACAAAAAATTGGCTTCGCGGCAGCCACGGCACGCCACAGAAGAAGGGGTCCAAATCAACCTCCAATGGCAGCATGCCACGCAAGAGCCACCACAATGTTGCCGCGGAATACATTCTGCAGCAACATTGCGGTGGCCGCTCCTTTTCGAAACCATGGTTCGCCTCCTCGCAACAGTTTCGCATGGCGTTGACCTCTCGCAAGCCCCGTCGCTGAAAATTCGGCAATGGTTGACCCCTCGCACACGACCCGTTCCCGCGTTCGCCAATCCTGCCGTGCCGCAGTTCGGCGAGTGTGGACCACGGCCCAAAAGGTTGCTGCCGAAGCTACTGTGCCAAAGCTGCGCGAACCACACCCCCCGAGCATGACGCCAGGGAAGGCAGCGCGTGTGTGCCACCTGCAGCGCCGCCTTTTTAGCGCAGCCGCAGCAGTGAACTCTCACATCAAGGGAGAAGAGCGGCATTTTTTAGCCCGCTAATCTCACCCACAATCTCGTTGTTGAAGTTGCACGTCTCATGGCCGTTGGCGGTCCTGATGGAGCCGTGTCTCCGCGTCCTTCCAGCCGTCTGCCTCTTCCTGCTGTGCGCGGTGCTGTGCCCACCCACGGCTGGCAATTCGTCGGTTCCCTTGCACCACGCCAGCGCTGCCGCCGTTCTCCAATCCCGTTCCACAACCCCAGGATCCTCTCCTCCGCATCATTCCTCAGACGGCTTGCGAAGTCAGCAACCGCCATCCCCCCCTCCCCATCCCGCAGCCGTCCCCCAGGCGCCGGCGTTTACCGGCGCGTACGTGCTGAGCACTTGCTGCCGCGAGCACGTGCAGCCTCACACGTCTCTCGGTGCCGCATCTCCGTTTCCATCGCCCTGCCTCTCCTCCGCGCGGCCGTCCATCCTGCCGAGCGCGCCGTCGCACTCTGCCTGCTCCATCCTCTGCAGAGGCCTGCCCCCTGCTTCGGACGGGGTGGCCTCTCCCGCTCTCTTGCACAGCGCTGCCGTCTTAGGAGGCGGCGGCAGCGCCAACGGCGTCAACGGCGCGGCGTCGTTGACTGCTGGACAGGATTTTCAGAGCAGCGGGGGCTTGGAAGACAGCTCCCTGCCGGGTCTTTCTCAAATTCCTTCGAAAGAAACAGGCAAAGGCGACTCAGAGGTGGCTGTGAATGGGCAATTCTGTGCTACAGAGGGGGTGGGATGCGGTGCTGCAGTCGAGGCGCCCGAGGGTGCTGCCGCTGCCAATTCCGCTCCTGCAGCAGCTGCCGCGGCTCCTGCCAAGCTGTCTGAACCAGCTGTCCAGAAACCACCTCCACCAGTTGCACCTGGCGACATTCCGAAGGAAACACTCTTGGGTGCTGGGGTATCCACAGCACCACTAACTGGATCAAGTGCAGCAGCAGCGGCAGGAGCTGCTGTCTCCAACCTGGCATCCCCGTCCGGCGCTGCTGCGCCGTCCCATGCAGCACCTGCGGCCGCGCCCTCAGCCCGGCCTCCCAGAGTTGTCCCGCTCGGCCTGGAGGAGTATCGCAGGACGATGGCCCAGCAGGGCCTCGTGAATGCTGCTGCGGCTGCGGCGGCCAGCGGTGTTGCGGCTGGAGGGTCGTCTGGCTCTGCTGGCAGGAGTGTTGGCGATGGTGCAGGTGTGGCGGGGCCAGGCAGCAGCAGCAGCAATGGTCAATCTGTTGAAGGCACAATGGGGCGAGCTGGTGCTGCTCACGGTGCCGTTGGATTGGGCGGTGGAATTGGAGGGACTGGGCTTGGGCATGGCCATGGCATGGGTGGGACTGCAGCAGCCTCTCCTGTTCCTAGAAGGCGCTACCCCGACGGCAGCCGCTACAACTACGCGGCGTCGGCGCACGGTGCCAAGGTGGTGGAGGCGAGTTCGTCGGCGAAGCGGGCGCAAGCGGTGCTGGACGAGGACAAGGACAAGTACATGCGCATGCCGTGCAGCACAAAGGACAAGTTCGTGGTGATTGAGCTGTCGGAATTCCTCGCGAGAGTTGACACCGTGGTGCTGTCCAACTTTGAGTTCTACTCGTCGTCCGTGAAGGAGTTCGATGTGCTCGGCAGCCTCAAGTACCCGACGGACGACTGGGTATTTCTGGGAAACTTCACGGCGGCAAACGTGCATGGGCCCCAGAACTTTGACCTTCCGGACAACGACGGTGCGGTGCGGTACATCATGCTGCGCATCCGCAGCCACCACGGGTCGGAGTTCTACTGCACGCTCAGCACCGTGCGCGTGTACGGGCTGGATGAGCTCGACAGTCTGAGGGAGGAGATGGTGGCCATGCACGCTGGCGATGATGCGATGGCTGCTGCGGCGCAGCAGGGTGCACAAGCTGTTGCTGAAACCGTGGCGGAGGCCAACGCGGGTGGCGATGCGGACAGCATCGCGGCGGCACAGCCTTTGGAAGATAGCTCTGGTTCACACGCTGTTGGGGAGGGCGGTTCCTTGCACGCAGAAGCAGTGGACCACTTGTCGGGTTTAAGGTCTTCCGCAAACAAAGAAGTCGAAGAACTAAGCACCCAGATTGAGGAACCTCAACTTGCCCGACAAGATCTTGAAGGTCAGCAGAAGCAGCAGCAGCAGCAGCAGCAGCAGGAAGAGGAGCAGCAAGTGCAGAAGCAGGAACGAGAGGTGGTAGCACAGAAGTTGGAGGATGGATCGCCGCAGAGTGAACGGGACCTGCAGGTGGGTGCAGCAGAGCAGCGGCAGGATCCGCCACAGCAGGGTGGAGGTGTAACGAGAGTGGAGGATGAGGGTGAGCCTACGAAGCAGCAGGATGGTGAGGGTAAGAAGCAGCAAAGGGGGGCGGCAGAATTGCAAGAGGGGGAGCTGAACTGCAGAGATGGCAGCGTCGAGGATGATGGTTTAAAGTGCAAGGGATTGTCCGAAGCGGAACCTGGTGCGCCTGACTCAGCCTCTCGCGCAGCGCAGCAGCAAGAGCGCACGGTGGTTGTGGATGGGGCACAGGCTAGGAGCGGTGGTGCTCAGCAGGAAGGGCTGTGGAAGGAGACTCTGCAATCAGGCCAGGGAGAGGCTGAGCAGGTACACCAGCAGCAGCAGGTCCAGCAGCAGCCCGGACAGCAGCAGCAGCAGCAGCAGCACCAACAGCAGCAGGGGCAGCAGCAGGGGGATGCATGTGTTGGAGGCGGTTGTGAGAGTGGAGCATTGTCAGCAGACAGATTGGGTGATGCAAAGAGCGGGTTGAGGGAAGAAGTGGCGGAAGGATTTCTTGAGGATGAGCAACGATCAGATTCCATGGCACATGCGGTTCAGGAAAGTGCTGTTTCGGCGAAGGTACATGAAGTGGCGGTGTCTGCATGTGAGCAGCGCAATGAGGGACACGGAGAAAGGCTGAAGTGTGACCTGCAGCTGCAGCAAAAGCACGAGCAGCAGCAGCAGCAGGACCAGGAGCAAAAGGGGCAGGAGGCACGGCAAGGTGCAAAGCATGGTGAATCAGGTGGGGATAGTGAGAGGAGTCGGGAGGCCGTTGACGAGGCTGACAAGGCCAGCTCTGTTCATGGAGAGGGGGCAAACGGCAATGCGGAACAGGCGGCTGAAGAGCAGGAGCTGCAAGCAGGGACGAGAGACAGCGCTGTGCAGCACAAGGCAGCCGACGGTGGGTTCCAAACGCAGGTCCTTGACGTGGGGACGGCCGCTCTGTCCCCTGCTGGTGATGCCCTCCCTGATTTTGCTTCTCCTGCAGCAGACGTGCTGAAGGGTGATGACGGTGGCACAGCCAGACAGGGTCCTACGGCAGGAGCGTCGGAGGTGGCAGATGCGCAGGCTGGCAAGGGTCCTGGACAGCTGGCAGAAGCAGGGGATGCGTCGGATGTAGGTGTCGGTGTTGTGGCAAGCGCAAGCGCGCAGCAGAAGGACGGCGCGCATCTGCACGGCAGTAAGCCGAGCCACGTGGCAGAAGTGGTGAGGAAAGGTGGAGTGGCGGGCTTGGGTGGCGCTGATGCCGGTGATGATGGTGATGGCGATGAGGATGGTGGTGTTGGCAAGAGAGTGGGGGCAACGTCTCTGAGTGCTGCTGCACCTTCCGACGGAGGTCTGCCGGCGGATGGGGGCTGGGTTGCTGCGGAGCCATTGCAGGTTGTGGAGCAGAGTGAGCACGAGGTGGTGCAGCCTGGCCAGCATGACAAGGCAGAGGCAGCGGCGGACGCGTGTGTTGTTTGTTGCGTCGGCGCTGGTGGTGGTGATGGTGATGGCAGCGACAGAGGCTCGTCAGGGGCTGTGGAGGTGGAGGTTGGGAGTGACGATGACAAGCTGTTGACAGCTGCAGCTGGCGTCGGTGCAGCGGTTGGCAGGACAGCAGGCGTGGTGCACCAAGCAGTGCAGCAGGCAGTGCAGCAAGCGGTGCAGCAAGTGGAGCACCAAGCAGTGCAGCAGGCGGCGCAGCAAGCGGCACAGCAAGCGGTGCAGCAAGTGGAGGATGCTGTCCAGCCTGAAAAGTGGGCTGCGACAGCCGACCCTGCTTCTGCTGCTGTGCCCTTGACTAGTGCTGCAGAAGTGGCAGCAGCAGTGGGGTCTCCTGCAGTGCCTTCTGAGACAAGCACAGCTTCTGTGACCACAAGCGACGCTGCCTCCCAGGCAGCAGTAGGATCAGCAGCAGCTGCAGCTGTGGAAGCGTCAGCTACACCTGCAGCTGTAGCCCCTGCTATGCCAGCAGTGTCCACCCCTCTGCGCCAGGTGCAGCCAGACTCTTCTCCATCCTTGGCTGCTGCCACCACCAGCACCACCAGCACCAGCACCACCGGCAGCAGCAGCAGCAGCAGTGGAAGCAGCAGCAGCAGCGGCAGCGGTGGTGCAGGCGGGGTCCCTCAGAGGAGCCATAGCACCGGCCACAGCGGCAGCAACGGCGTTGGGGCCGGAGGCAACGGCGGAGCGGGGCCGGTAGCAGGTCTGAAGGGGCTGGTGCAGAAGGTGCGGGCATTGGAGGAGGACAAGTCGGTGCTGGAGCGCTATGTGGAGGACATGGGCCGCACCTTCGCGCACAGCTTTGCTGACATTGACACGGAGCTGCTGGCGCTGCAGCAGGCTGTGGGCAACACGTCTGCTGCCGCGGAGGCTGCAAGACAGAGCCTACACGCGCTGGTGCGTGCTGGTGCTGGTGCTGGTGCTGGTGCTGGTGCTGGTGGCGTGTGGTCAAGATAGGATGTGCTTCTGGCAGACTGGCTGGGGTAGTGGGCAGTCGGTGGGTTTTATGTGCACTTGAAGACGCTGCTGCTGCTGTACAGGGCTGTCCATGCTGCCGCCGTTGCCTGTGTGCAAGAGGTAGGCGGTGTATAGGCCGCTTGTGGGGTCATTGTTTGGGAGGAAAGGGACTGGGCAATGGATGGGCTGTAGGGGAGGGAAGTGGCGGTCCGACTGGGATGGAGTAACCCTGATATGCAGCAGGGGTGTGTTCACACGCGTTCTCCCCCCCCACCCCCCCACCCCCTTTTCCCCCAACACACTCTTCGAGGGCAGTGATGACAACCTGGGGTTGGGCAAGGGGAGTGGCTGGTTTGGTGGCATGTCGCCTTTTGTGGCACGCCACTACAATGCTTTTCATGTTTGCGTTGGCCTTGATTGCGGATGCATTGTGGTGGCGTGTGGTGCACAGGAAGCGGCGCTGCAGCAGCACGTGCAAGCGCTGACGCAACGCGTCACGCTCTCCTCCACCACGCTCGACCAGAGACTGGAAAGACTGTGGTGAGTGGTTGTGGTGTGTTGTGTTTTGTGTTGTGTCATGTCGTGTCGTGTCGTGTCGTGTCGTGTCGTGTCGTGTCGTGTCG
>SZWC01006606.1:0-11632 GCA_023375785.1 Penium margaritaceum
GGGGCAGGCGGGGGCGAAGCACATCCGTAATCGACATCTCACTTCCGCTGTTTCCATGCGGTATGGAGAATGGGCCATGCCCTCGCCTCTTGAACAGAAGGGCTCGCGAATGGAGTCGTTGGTTGACGTAGCAGTGGAGGTTGGGAGACGTAGAGGGCAGTGACAGCGGGAAGAGAGAGCCGCCAAAGGGGTTGGCGTGGAAGGGACGGGCATCCTGAATTCAGGATCCTGAAGGATCCTGACTTTCAGCACGGATGAGGATGGCACTGCTTGTTCCGCTCGAGATGGCAAGTCGCGAGGAGGTCCTGTGACTACAAACATCCCAACTGCAGTAGCTGGCCTGGCCTGGGTTGGGTTGCACCTGGAAACAACGTGGCTGGATTCGTAACACCTCTGACTCCATGTGCTGGATCAATGGTCCGGATCACGAATCCGTCGACCAGGCATGGCAAGCCACCCGCCCGACACGTAGAGAACGTCTTCGGTACTTCGAACTTTTGGGATGAAGAGCCGAACTAGAGGGACGGCCTTCCGCTTGACATGCAGCGGAGGTCAGAGAGGCGACAGAAGCAGGGAGCGACATGTCCACGACTCGAGGCCTGCGCGTACATGGCGTGGCAGCAAGTGCTGCAGGAGTCCTGCTGCTGCTACAGCACCCAAGCACCTGAGCTTTGCTTCTCCACTGAAGCGCAGTTGCTGGTCCCGTCAGAGAGTCCCCGGACCTGAGAGTCCCCGGACCTGTATTGCTTCGTTCGGCCGGCGCCGTTGAGGCTGCTTGCCTCCCGGGACTCGGCTGCTGGAACGACTGCTTGTCCGGAGGTGGACCTTTTCCCGCCCTCGTGGAGGTGCGGAGGTTCCAGCATTTGTGCTAGTGGACGCGTTTGTTCTCAAAGGAGGTCAGGTCGGCCAATCGGCCAGGGTTTGAGGCCACAAATGCACAACGCCAACGCCCACATCCCAGCTTTGAGGGGCGGAACTCTTCTGGGCAAGGCGATTGTTTGCGGGGCGAACGGGGGTGCCAGAACTAAGCAATCTGATGGTTTTTTTGCGGACGCATTTCATCATCTTTCGTGGGTTCGACTAGTCAACGACCAGCCATTCACGAATGGCAATTGAGGAAAGGCCCTATTTAGTAGATACAAATGTGGGCAAGGCTGTGAATATGAAGATGAATACGTAAGTTTATTACTACCAGTCGCTTTAAAACTAGTGCAGGATGCAAAATTAAACTTTTGCGAAATAGCCCTTCTTTCACGTAAATCTTCCAAACCCGTTACAACTGGCCGTGGAGGATCCCGGACCTCACGGTGACTCGCTTTGTAGATATGTTCGTACTGCTGATTTTACTGAAAGAAGTCTGGTGGATGGGACAAATTTTTTAATACACGTGGAAGATGTTTTATCGTACCATATTTCAGGCCAACTTGACCGCCTCGAGATTGGAAGAATAGAGGAGGATTTTACCACAAGGACATCGGTGGGCTTCTGCGCAGGACCCTTCCAACGCCGCTGCTCTCGGGTCAGCGCGCATGAGCCTCGCCCAGATTCGACTTTCCACCTCCGACGTCCATAACCCGTCCCCGGAGCCGGAAGGCCTTTGCTACATCGATGAAGGTGCTGCGCTGTCGCCATCATCCGCCACCCTGCTTCGGTGCAGGACATACCATAAGTCGGCACCGCTTTCCCGTTGCGGATACGTGTGGCACGCACCGTCGTCAAAAGGACAGGCACGCCGATTCAAACACAACGATGCCGCGGTTATCTCGCAAACCAGGATGGGTTTGCCCATATCTCGTCGTTGTAAGTCACTCACCGTTGGTTATCGCCGGCCTCATCGAAGGCCAGCATGCTACAACCTTGAGAAAAGATGACGTAAGCGATGATTTTGACGTTTGGGTCGTGATCTTGTCATTTATAAGGCGTACCAGAGTTCGAACTCATACTATAACCGTCTATTTTTCTGGGGGAAACTTTTCCGAGGCGATGACCTGACCAGTGGTCAACATCAACGACTACGTTCTAGACATCGGGGCATGCCGAGCACCTATTTAGAAAAGCTACCTCTCAGAATTTTGACGGTCTGCACCAACCACAGGAATGATCCCCGGGCGAATTCCGTCAGCGCCAAGCACCAACCTGATGTAGTAATCCCACCTCGTACGCCACCCGAACGGCAAGATTTCGAAGGGCGATGTTCTCCTACAACCAGAGAATGTGAGATCCAACAGATAAAAAACAAAATCAAAGATAACCTTCAATTTCAAAGTCTCATTTCGAGCTCCACTAGTAAACCATTCTTAGGATTATTGGTACGTCAGCCCATTCAAATCAACATATCTCTATGTTGCCCCAAAATATTCATTCGTTTTCTAAATCCCCCCTATTTTGAAACTTCTTACTACCTCACCCTTATTATTTCAACAAAACCTCGAGGCTTATGGTTTACGAATGTTGACCTCGAAGGAGTGGAGTTTGGACACCAATGCTTAGAGCACGGAACGGGACCGTACAAATGTACCACGACATCACGGTGATGTCAAAGTCTGTTCTTTAAATTTTCATGTTGGGTTTCTTGTTTGCAAACAATCAGCTTTCCGTACATGTTTTATAAACACTATGACGGGGCATGCTTGATCCTCTTGACCGAAACAAATTCATCCACATCAGCAGTTGTCGCCAAAAGTGGAGGATTGCCAAATGAGAAATGTTGTAATGACATGGACGTGGTCAGATACATTAAATCCAAACGGCATCGTTGTCGCTTGTTCAACCCATACGATAAATGCTTGGACAAGGTCCACGCTTCTAACTCTAGTGTCCACGACGTAACATTTTGACTTTTGAACATGTTAAATGTATTGCTCCACATTTTGTACAGGTACTGCCTTGCATAATTTATGTGCTTCCTCATCAAAGCCCACTTTGTTGTGCGGACAGTAAGTACTCACCTCTTCTCGAACAAATACAACAGGCTCGACCGACATGGACACTGATGGATGACTCAACAGCCAGGAACATCCTCGATGGGGTTCTAGCATGTTGTGATTTGTGACGTTCGTGTCGACTTGTACAGTTTACTGTGACCACTTGGCCGTGTCCATGCTTGTGGAGATCCCTGATACGACCTAGTGGCGCCGGTGTGTCGTCAAGTGGTGGACCGCGTGCTCGAAGCTAATCGACGACTGCCCTAGAGTCCTGGATGTTTTCTCGGACCTTCTGCAGTTTTATTGCGACGCGTAGGAATTTATCGGTGGACTAGCCGTGTGCCCGATTTGCATGTTTTTGCATTGTGTGTACACCGTTTCATGCCAGATGCATGCATGTGACTAGACGTAGCGTCTGGCTTGAGATTTCGTACGTCTATGTTCAGAAAGCGTAGCGTTGTGACTTGTCTACCCTGAGTTACGCCCAAAACAATGGTTCTGGGTCGGTTTTTTGACACACCTTGCACTGTCGCGTGAGACACCCGCCGTGCGTCGCGGCAGGTATTTATTCCGTGGACATATCATTTGTCATTTCTCTCTGCAAATGCTATTGAAACATTCCGACACTTTGACTTGTGTCTCCCAGCGAGACTCTTGCCGTTGTGTGTATGACCTGTGACTGTTGTCACCGTCTAACCAGGCACTGATGCCTAGTCAGTGGCTGTGCTGTTATGAAGCTTCCACGCATCTTCTCATGGAATTAGAGCAACAAGACAGTTCTCACAGAGCTGCCCAGCAGAGACGCATTAGAGCAGCAGTAATGAGCGTCACCATTGGAGCCGATTCATTGGGACTTGTCGACGTCACCCGACTACCGCCGACGTCACCTGCCTTCAGCACGTGGTAGTGTAGCAATAGTAGCCGATAGCAGTAGTAGCAGGCGGCAACTAGAGTAGGCGGCAGTCGCTAGCTGCTGCTGGCATTGACGCTAGCAGCAGCAGTAGCATGCGGTAGCAGGCAGCAGAAGTAGTAGCGAGCAACGAGTAGCGAACAGCAAGTAGTAAGTAGCGACCTACCAGCAGCAGGCTGCGAGCAGCAAGTAGCCAGCAGTAGTAGCAAGAAACAGTGCACATCAGCAGTAACATTGATTAAGAGCATCAGCAGCAAGCACCAGCAGCAGCAACAACAGTAGCGTAGCAGAGTAGCAACGCAATGGAAGTGCGCAACAGGAGCAGCGCGCAACAGGAGCAGCGCACAACAGGAGCAGCGTGCAATAGGAGCAGCGCGCAACAGCGTTGCAACACAATAACAGTGCACAGTTGCTGCCACAGCTGCCCAAGCAGCTGCGCAGGTGCTGTTGTAGGCACAGGCGCATGCGTGGTTACAGCCGAGTGGAAAATATTGTAGAGCTTCCACGCAGCTTCTGCGTGAATTTCGTGCGGCTGCCGTGGAGCAGGTGCCCCTTGCATAGCAAGACAACAACCGCAATGGTTGTCAAGAAAATAATAGTGCCAAAGCCAACATTTTCTTTGCTCATATCATCAGGTCCGCGCTGACGTCTGCAAATCCTTGTAGATGTCAACACTTGCCTCAGTAAAAACTTTGGGTCGGAAAGTCGTCGGCATTTCAACTCGTCCGAAAATGCTGATGGTTCTGTACTCAAATCTGTTTGACATCTTGCCCCACATTGAGCACTGACATGGCTCTAGTTGGTTACAAGGGCAAAGGACCACTAGATCCCTTTTCCTCCTCCTTAGGGGTCATGAGCCCACACTCGCAGGCTATAGAGGATCTGTGGATTCAGCAGGATGAGATGCCTCGTCAACATTAGTAGCTGACTAACGCCATCTGTATGCTCACTGAGCTTCTTCTCGGTCAGCCCACAGCCCCACAGCATACCTCCAAGGGAGATGGTGGTGTCATAAGTTTTGCACAACAGACAGCATATTCACCGATGACAGGACCAGGACGCGACCCGCCTTTTCTTGATCCTTGTGACGAGGATCCTGACATGCCAGGTATGGAGGATGACGCTCATGAGAGTGAGATTCGCGTGCTTAAGGAGCATCTTTGCCAGCTTTGGATGAGTTCTCGGCTCCCAAAAACATCTCGCTCCCTTTTCCCAAAGATCCGATCTTTGCCTGATCCCTACCGCGACGGCTTTCCTCATCCCGGTGTCTTCTCCATCCCTCATCCTTCTCAACCTGTGGTTGCTCTCCCTATAGAGCGGCAACCCAATGACTTCAAGACACCGCCCCCATAATGTGCCAACGATGACGGCTTTGACTGCTCGAGGATTCTTTTCCAAGTTAGGGCCACTTCAGAGGGTATATGGCCCTACTATCATAGTCTGTACTAGGTTACAGATCGCACTTAGGTACTGACAACAACCAAGGAGGTGCACAGACTCCTTTACACCATGCTGCGCGAGACTCTCGTGGAATTTCGCCCTAACCTTGGAGAGGCCGACACAGGTGCTGATCCATGTCGAGGCTGGGACCAGGCATTATCCTTGCTTGCTAGAGAGATGCACGCCACCCGCGCAGCTCACATTCACGCCTTTCACTCTCTTCGTCAGGGACCTGCCAAACCCGCAACCGATTATTGGCAGCGGGCCATGCGCGTCCATTCTCACCTTGGGACCTCATGAGGTACACAGTCATGCTCCGCACGACTAAGCGCGCTCCGCACGCTCATGCCTGGAGTTTGTCTTCAGCACACAAACATCTTCTTGGGGTACAGCGACGCCGTTCTTGAGCCCTTGTCCACCTCCCTTCAGCTTCTTTCTTAGGTGCATGAGCTGTTCCTCCAGGTGACTTCCACCCGTGAGGCAGCCATGGCCCATAAAGAGAGTCCCCGTGCTCCAGCGGTCATCGCTTTGCAACCGACACTCCTCTTGTAGTCCACTCCTCCATCCTCTGGCATATCTTCCTCTCCCCTTCCACCTTAATTACATCGACTCAGATGCAAGGTGTAGTAGTAGCGGTAGAGGGGAAGAAGGGGAAAAAGAGGTGCGGTTCTAGCCAACAACAGTCGCATCATAAGCAATCACTCAGCGGTAGTAGTGGATGTACTGTTCACTTCTACTACTATGGAGGCGCTCATTGCTACATGGAGTGCTTGGAGCTGCTTGGCTTGGTGTGGATCACTCGCGGTCTTCAGGCTACACACGCACAGCGGTCTGGAGACCCAGACCTACGTGACCGCACTATCGCCGAGCTCTGTCATCTTCTGGCACTTTGTTTTCAGGGAGGTGCGAGTGTTTCGTTACAGCCAGTGGATCAAAGACTATTTGTTCGTCTGTTCTCGCTATTTGTAATGACTCGTGTGGGGGGGCACATTGGACATTGGACATGTGATGATGATGGACCCCACAGTCCCGATTGGATTCATGAGTCTCACCTTTGTGCCCTTCATCGTTCTTCCTCACCTGTTGCTCAGTGCCCGTTTGAGGCCGAGTGTTCCATTGCCGGTTGCAAAGTGAAGTCCTCCAGTCGTGATCCTGGTGGCACTTGCATCATCGATTCTTGTGCCACTCACCACATGACTTGTCGTCCTAGTGACTTTGCTATCCTCAGTTCTGTTGTATATATTCTCTCCTTTCGCACAAGCTCTAGTCATTCATTGGTGGTCGAGGGTGTTGGGGTTGTGTGCTTCGATGGTCCGTCTGGCCCCCTGTGTTTGTCCGAGATGCTTTTTGTGCCTGACGTTGAGCTGAGCTTGCTTTGTGTGCGTGCCTGCACACTGATGGGACCATCTATGGAGCACACTACAGACTCCATGACTGTGACCGCTGTTGATACTCGTACCATTGTTCTTTGTGCCTTTGTTGTGGATGATCTGTGTTATGTCCCTCAGATTTCTTCTTCTCCTTGCTCCCCTTCCCCTTTTGCTTGTGTGTTTGTCAATGGTGTTCTCTCTAGTGAGCACCGTTGACTGTTACATCGTCGCTTGTGTTATGTGGGCTCTGACACTTTGTCCAAGCTCATTTGGACACAGCCCGCACTCGATCTTGATGCGGCCTCTTTCAAGTAGCCGCCCAAGACCGATAATCATTTGCGCTCAGAGTAAGATACATCATTAGGCCTATCCTGACTCCCATTCTTGAGCTCTTTTCCCTCTTGAGTGGGTCCATTTGGACCTTCTTGGTCCTCTACTTGTCAAGTCTTTGTCCAATCGGAGCCGATACGTCCCGACCCTAATTGATGACTTCACCCGGATGTGGTGGGCCTAAAGCCTACACTAGAAGAATGATTCCGCTCTCGCGGTTTGCCTCTGGCTAGTGATGGTTGAGTGTCAGTCCCGGCACACGCTGCATACGTTCTGCTCGGATTGCGGCAGCGAATTTCTCGGCAAGGTGGAAAATTTCTTTGATGAGCATGAGGATTTTCACAAGGTCTCCGCTCTTACTACTCCTTAGTAGAACGGTTTCTCTGAGCGTTGTAATCGCACCATGGAGGATTCGGTTCGTGCTATGCGGTCTGAGTGTGGTATCTCAGAGTCCTTCACATTTGAAGGATTTGCCTATATGACGTGGGTCTGGAACCGCCTTCCGCACGGTCCCCTTCCGGACCACGTTACATCCTACGAGCTCTGGTTTGGCCACCCTGCCAACCTGCATCTCACTCATGTCTCGGGATCCGTGGCTTCTCTCTGGTACACCGAAGACCGGCAGGGGTCCAAGGTCTGCCCGCGGGGTCACTTGTATGCCTTTGTGGGCATCTCCCCATGGTCAAAGGCTTGGTGTTTTTGGGACCCCACCCGCCATTGCATCATTGAGTCCTGCAACGTGCTCTTCTTTGAATCTCTCACCTATCGTGTCCTGACCTCTATCATGTCGATGTCCATCACGCACGTTCCTATGTGTGAGGCTTCTTGACAGATGGGGGAGTCTGGGCCTACAAGTGCCTCTCATCCAATTTATGTGTCCATTCAAGCCCCCTCTACTTCTCGGTCTCCGGCTCTTGATGACCCACCGATCAAAGCTGTCGGCCCAGAGACCTCTCCACACCAGCTTGTTTATACCCTTGTTACCTCGCACCCCACAGGCACCCATGATTTTGCACCTATGTCCACCAATACTCTTGCCTTTGTGCGTGATCTTGCTTCTACTCCTGCTCGTGGTGCCACACCCAGCCTTGTGTGGCCCATCATTTCACCAGCTTCTCATCACATTTATCACCTGCCCCTTTGCCTCAGTCCTCACTAGAAGTGGTCGTGCCTGTCTTTTAGCCTGAGGTGATCCCATCGAACCCAGGTTACTCTCAAGAGCCTGGTAGTTGTCTGCGACCATTGGTCTCCAGAGTCAAGTGAGTGTTAAATCCCGCACCTAGGTGCTCCACTCGTAGCGTTGCGAGTGGTGATCCTGGCAAAAATGCCCTAGGCCTGAGAGTCCATAAAGATGATGCAAAGGTACATCCAGCGTTCCTTATAGAGCACGATCTAGTCACTCGCGAGTTTGGCATCGCTTGTGATGTAGTAGCTGACCTTGTGGTTGTCATGCCCAGTTGTGAGGCGTGTGCACTAGCCACTCAGAGCTCTCCCTCAATGATGCATGATCTGGGCACACTAAGGGAAGCTCTCTAATAAGAGCATGCAGATGCCTATTGTATTTCTTACGAAGATGAGCTTTGTGCCATCCGAGAGCATGGTGTTTACGCGCTATTTGACCTTCCACCTGGGAGGAAGGCTATTAAGATCAAGTGGATCTTTCGTAAGAAAGTGAAGCCGGATGGCTCACTAGAACTCCACGAGGCTTGCTTGGTCGTCAAGGGGTGTTCCCAGATTGAGGGCATCGATTGTAGTGACACCTCCGTCCCTGTCGGCCGCATGACCCCAACTCGTGCTCTGTTCGGTGTGGTGGCTCAACATAACTGGGAACTGAACTAGATGGGCGTAAATAATGCATTCATCCATGGCGCTTTAGATGAGGAGATCTACGTGGTCCACCCACCAGGCTTTGAGGATGGTGACAAGGTCTGGCATTTGCACATGTCCTTGTACAAACTCAAGCAGTCTCCTTGGTGCTAGAACCAAGAGATTATAGGCACCCTAACTCGTGCGGGATATGTACAGAGTGAGGCGGATCCCTCTCTTTTATCCGACAGTTGCCTAATCATTTCACCGCCATCCTTGTCTATGTGGACGACCTTGTGATCATGTCTCCCTCCATGGAGGCCGTGAAGGAGGCAAAGGAGGTCCTCCAGACTACCTATAGGATGAAGGATCTTGGCCATACAGTAGTGTTTCTTGGCATTGAAATTGTGCACGACCGTAGACGTCGAATAGTTCTGTCGCATCAGGCCCGGTACACACGTGTTGTGGGAGAGCGCTTTAGTGACCTCCTCGGCACAGTGCTCATGGTCGTCATACCTCTCACACCTGACCGGCAAGATGCCCTAAAGATGGACGGTCGTACAAAGCTGGGGGAGATAGTGGATGTCACCTTGTACCTCCGCCTCATCGAATAGCTAATGTACCTGGCTAGTACAACATGCCCCGCAATTTCCTTTGCCATCAATCTCCTTGTAGAGTTTTTGTAGGCCCCACATGCTAGAGCTTTTCATGCAGCTATGCGAGTGGTAAGGTACGTGGTCTCCACACCGTACCTCACACTCTGCTTTTGCTGGCTGTTTTTGGTGGTTCTTGACGGCTACACCAACAACGACTTGGCTTGGAGTCCAGATGGACACAATCGCACCGGCTACATGTTCGTGCTCGGTGGTGCCACTTTGTCTTGGTGGAGTGGGAAGAATGTCTGCATTGCTCCTAGCCCGTTGGAGGTAGAGTATGTTGCTCTCGGTGCGAGGGATGCTAAGGCAGTGTGGCTACAACGCTTGTTCCTTGAGTTAGGTCAGTCATTGCCCGCCATTCTGCTTTACTACGACAACCAGAGTGCTCTTTCCATTACGGAGAACTCTCTTGTTTTTCATGCTCGCACAAAGCACATTGTGCTTAAGCATCATTTCTAGCTCAATCTGGTGGAGCGACACGTCATCTCCATCATATGGGTCGGCACTAGCATGCAGTGTGCTGATTTCTTGTAGAAGGCACTGGCTTGTGGGAAGTTTCTAGGGGCCATTCGTTCTGTTGGGCTTCGACCCTTACCTAAGAGTGGTGGAGTGCGAGGTATATCTGTGTCACAACTGTTTTTACACTCATTGTTGCACTCCTTTCAGTGCCGCACACATATGGACATGCATACCATCGGGTTATAGGGGAGTATTGTGATTTGTGATGTTCCTGTTGTCGTATACAGTTTACTGTGACCACTCGGCCGTGTCCATGCCCATGCAAATCCCTGATGCAGACCTAGGTGGCGCCGGTGCACCTTCTAGTGGTGGACAACCTACTCGGAGCTGACCGACGACCGCTCGAGAGTCTTGGATGCTCTCTGGGATCTTTTGCAGTTTTTCTACAACACTTAAGAGTTTACCGGTGGACTGGCCGTGTGCCTAATTTGAAAGTTTTTGCATTGTCTGTCCACTGTTTGATGCTGGATGCATGCATGTGACCAATTGCTGTATTTGGTTTGAGATTCCGCACATTTGGGTTCAGACAGCTGAGCATTATGACTTGTCTATGCTAAGTTATGGACAAAACAGTGGTTTTGGGCCGGTTTTTGGACTGACCTTGCAATGCCGCGTGCGACATCCGCAGTGCGCAGCGGCAGGTGTTTATGATGTGGACCTGTCATTTGTCACTTCTCTTTGCAAATTCTATTCAAGCATTCTGACACCTTGACTTGTGTCTCCTAGCTAGACCCTTGCCGTTGTGTGTATGACCTGTGATTGTCGTCACCGTCTAACCAGGCACTGATGCCTTGGTCAGCGGCTCTATTTCTAGGAAGCTTCCATGCATCTTCTCATGGCATACTCGACCCCATGGAGGCACATCGGCCGTGGGTCCCATTGAAGGAGATGTGCGACCGGTGTATAGCACGCAGGGAATGGGACCATGAGGAGCCAGCGTTGGCCACATCTCCGGCGACCCCTGAACAGATGAAATTGAATCTGGAGAAGCCCTAGCCAAGTCAAACGCAAGCCAACTATCCTGAGCCATGGGTGCTATGGATATGGCCCGAGCCCCGAGTCCTTAGTGGCCTGCACTTGTGTTAAACCCTGAGTTCCGTTAAATGCTCATGTTGACAGAATGCATGCAAGCTCATGCTGTGCAATAGAGCAGAAATCAATTGCAAGGGTCTGATCGGCACGACGCATCAACGCATCCAGTTGCAAGCAATGTGCACACACACATACACATACACACACACACACAAACACACACACACACACATACACACACACACACACGCACACACACACACACACACACACACACACATACACATATGGCTAAACAACAGAGATGGGTGGTCAAGGACGATGACAAAGTGCAAGGATGCGAATGTGAGTGAGGGAGAGAATGAGTGACTGAGTGATTGAGTGAGTGCATGAGTGAATGAGTGAGTGAGTGAGGAAGTGAGTGACTGAGTGAGTGAGTGAGTGCATGAGTGAGTTAGTGAGTGAGTGAGTGTGTTTGTGTATGTATGTGTGTGTATGTGTGTGTATGTATCTGTGTGTATGTGTGTTAGAAAGAGAGAGAGAGAGAGAGAGAGAGAGAGAGAGAGTGACTGAGCCCTGGGCAGACTACATAAGGTCTCATGATTGGCTGGTGCACACCCACATGGCGCGCACAGGCGCACAATA
>SZWC01006606.1:11766-30613 GCA_023375785.1 Penium margaritaceum
CAAAACAGTGGCGGAAACACGGTCTTGAGCATAACTCCATGCAGACACGTCGGAATGACAAGCCGTCTGAACCAAACTGGCCACATTGACAAGAGCTACATCCTGATAAGCTGCAGGGTTATGTGCTGTTCCACAGCAAGGATCTAGAAATGATAGTTGTCTTCCAGGCGCCCGTCCAACCACCGGTCTTCTGCCACTGTGGCTGACACTGTTTGCGCTGATTTTAACGCTGGTCCCACCACTGCTGTTGCCACTGGCAGATGATTTGCGACCCTTCTTCCCCTCGGCTGGTGCCGTTGTCACTGCAGGCAGCAAGGAGGAGGATGCGACAACAGCTGCTGTTGGACCGGTGATGCGGGAGGCACATTTTGCTGCTTCCACGTCGGTGACCTCCAAGAAGTGGAGAGTGGCCCAGCGCAGCAACGTCCCGTCACTCCCCATGTCGCATAGCAGAGACCGGTCGAAGCCATTGAAGACACACGCGTATTTGGGGTGGATGACGTAGAGAATAATCTAGAGGGCTCCCTACAACGCAGGGGCATCATCTCCTAGGTCCTCATGCGGCTGGATTGCTTGGGGCTCCTGTAATCGAGTGTAGAATCCTGCGGATTCTGGTAGAGGGAGTTGAAGGCGGCAAGGTGCTCGGATGTCAAGGCCAAGGTGGCGCCCTCAAAAAGGGTGACGGCCAGCTCCCACGCCATGCAAGGGTCAGCTCCTGTGCCGGTCAGTGGGTTGCCAAGGAAGTGGTTGAAGTCCTTGGTGTAGGCCGAGGTGGCCTTCATCAGGCCATAGGCAGTGTGGACTACCATCTGCGTCTGGGCAGAGTCAGATGCCTTGTAGGGGATAAAGTAGTATGCGCGGATCCCCTTACTCATGGCCCAGATGGGGAAGCTTGGCTCCCAAGATTTGTAGTCATCCCCATTCCGGAAGATAGGTGGGTCCGATTCAAACGACTTGGGTGGCTTGATCATGGGCAAGGTGACAGTCAAAGCCACTGTAGGGCCACGCACAGAGGAGGCAACCCCCTTGCCTAAACAAGCCCGTAGAGCCAGCTCCTCAAAGCTGAGGGGGGGGCGAGCCGGGCCCAGGCCGAGGTTGGCGCTAGATCCCGTGCCCTAGAGGATGGCATTTTCCTCATGCGCTCTGCGACGTGCCTCCAGGCGTAGGAGGCGTGCATGAAGCAACTCCTCCTCACCCTCATCCCTAGAGTCAGAAAGGGCTTCAGCTACCTCGTCAGCAGGGCTGCCAGAGGCGAGGTGGTCCTCGCTCAGGTTGGCTGACTATCGTTGTTGCTGGGGCAGTAAGCCCTTGATCAGGTCCTACAACTCAACGACCTGCTTTGTCATTGTCTGGCGGCTTTCGGCCTGCAGATCAGCCAACGCAGGTACTTGACGCGCCAAGGTCTTCGGAGTGAGAGGACACTGTTGCTGCTGCTGCTGTTGTAGCTACTGGTGTTGCTACTGTTGCTGGTGCTACTACTGGTGGTGCTGCAGCTGCTGCTGTTGCTGCTGCTATTGCTGCTGATGCTGTTGCTGTGGTGACGTTGGTGGCGGCCGGCGCTCACTGCTGACAGAGCTACCCTTGGCAACTGCATCAGTGGCGGTGCTGGTAGGGGCTTGCTTTGGCATGACGGTTGGGTGCTGCTGCTTAGTATGGGTCTAAACCTCAATGTTGTCAGAATCACAAACCGTTGGCGTTTCTTAAGGATTTGGAACGCTGGTAACAAATGATGTTTCAGCCAAAAATTTGGCTAAGTGTTGGTGCTGATGCCATGACCTACAGTGATGACATGAGCGTGAAGATTGTCCAAAAGAAGAAAAATTTGGAGCGATTATGTGCCAAAGGATGTTGAATGCAATGGAGGTGGTTTCGTGTAAAAAACTTCAAAATAGTAAAAAACGTCACCGTTTTCTTTTCAGCCGGAAATCTAGAAAAAATCTAGATTTGAGAGCGTTGTTTAATTTCCCGGAGCCTACAGGGCATGAAATGAGGCGGGGGTGGAAGCGATGGATATGGTCTTGCAAGAGCTTTCTAAAAAATCTTACATGCCAAAAACGATGGTCAAATGGGGCAGTTGCACTCTCTCACGTCCGTGGGGGTGGTATGTGTGACCTGAGTGAAGCTTTGGGACCCTTCATAGACCCCTCATCAACATCACATGCCTCAACTACTCCTGGAGAGGGTTGGGAAACCCTTGGCTACCCCGTGGTTGTGGCATGGTGATGTGGTTGCAAGGGTGTCTCTGTTGCTGCAATCTGCTACGGCGGGTCACCGTGGGCTGGTTGGTCCTCCTAGGATCGTGGTTTTAGCTGTGACCCTCAACACTGCTACCAGTGTTGCGTGTCTGCTGCACAGCTCAGCGAGGGATGCCTCGCCGCTCTGATACCATGACAGAATGCATGCAAGCAGGTGCTGGGTAGTAGGGCAGAAATCAACTACAAGGGTCTGACCAGCACGACACATCAATGCGTCCGGCTGCAAGCAATGTACACACACACACANTCTTGATAGGCTGCACGCCTATGTGTTGCTCCACAGCAAGGATCTAGCTACGATAGATGTATTCCGGGTGCTTATCTAGCCGCCGGTCTTCTGCCACCATTGCCATGTCAAGGATCTGCACGTGGATGGACATGAGCTGAGGGGTCACCGTAAGCTGTGTACGACACACACAATATCGTACGTTGCCTCCCTTTTGCAGCGCCAATGGCACATGTCTCTCTCGTGCCCCATTTTTCATGAGTTGTCTACATAAGATTTTTTCATTTCATATCCATCTTGCCCTATGTTTCTGGAGCTGTTGTGTGTCTTTTTGACATATTATATCCAGAGTACCCAATTTTTGTAACATGTTTGGGAAGGATTGCTGTAGAATCTTTCCACCTTACTCTATGTGTATGGAGTCTTTGAGTGGATTTTTGACTTGTTGCATCCAGACTATGCACTTTTCCTAACATGTTCGAGGAGTACTGGAGGATCTTTCCAAGTTGCTCCAATTTGAGTGGTGTGATGGGATGTTCTTTTCTTTAACAATATGTGTGTAGCCCAATTAGGCTAGGTAGTAGTTTTCTCTTAACAGTACATGGGAATTCATGTCATGGAATGTTGTTCCACACCATGGTAAGTCATGGGAAGTTATATGAGATGCGGGATTATGGGAAGTTAAGTCACTTGTAGGCTTCATACTAGATGTTATGGTCATTTGACCTTCATATGAATACACTATTACCACAGACTGTTGTGGACATTGTCTGAGGTATTTGTGTGGGCTGGAGGAGACTATCTACCTCATGTTCTACATTGAATCGTTTTTTTGATAAAATGAAGTCTGCAATGTTTATTGTAGATGTCCACATTGGTTCTGCAATGCATACAACATTGCATAAACGTCTCAGTATGTTTACTAGGGTTAATGAATAGCAGTCTCATTGGCTGTGGAATACATTGCCATGCAACAAAAGTAAGTGAACCATTGAAGAAAAGACGTCTTATTCTTCATTTCCAAATTCTATACAATGGAGAGAGGTCACACGAAGCAATCCATTCTTGCACATACGCTGGAACACTGTGCACCCAACGAATTACATCACAAGCCGCGCATGGGCAGCCATCTCCATACTCCATTGGATCGTAGAAGACCTCCTCGGCTCGGCCACATGTAATCTTCCTATCTTCACATCTTCATACTTTCAGGCGCTACAACCTAGATCTCCTCCTAACAGAAATACCACTCTTTGTCCGTGCTTTGCCTGAGCTTGTAGTCACTTGCAAAGGCACGAATAGGAAAGCCTCGTGCACTGCAAGGAAAGATGGAACACACATAAACAAACACGTTGCAATTACCATAGGGAACCAATGTGTACACAGAAAACAACATTGATGGGGTCAACAAAGTATTAACCTTCACAGAGCACAAGATCAAGGTCCGGAAGGCCCACCTCCAGCATGAGTTCCCAGAACATGGCATACTAACACTTGAAAGCTACCTCCTCAACTTCATGCCTTGCCCTCCAGGTCTCCTTGTCTGGGTCGTACTCTTCGTCTAAGGTTTCAGAGTCACTCCACTCACTTCTGCGGTCATCCACCAGAGCTGGCATGGCTAGCAATACCTCATCTGTGTAGTCCTCCTCTCCTGCACTCTCCTCTTCATACTCATCCTCTTCCTCCTCCTCTTTTGCCTGGCCCTATCCCGTCTGCCCCTCTCCCGCAACAGTCTTGTCCTAAGTGAGCTCACCATCCCCAGGGTCCACTTCTGTTCTTTCCGGGCCTGTTTTTCACGCGGCTGTGGTAGCCTCTGCTGGTGCATCCAAGTCAGTCGCAGCCATGATGAGCCTTGCTACACCTTCTTTGGCAGAGGCTACAGCTTGCTGCTGGGCACGTAGCTCAGTAGCGCGACCTACAGCCATCTGGGATGGTGTTGGAGTGGTGGGTTTGTGCATCAACATTTTGGATGGGTCGGCTGGCCGCACAGACCATAGATGTGGTTGGAGCATAGGATGTTGTCTCACTGCTTGCGTTTTTCTTGCGGCTTGCCCATGTCTCAGTCTCCAGGTGCCTATCACCCTGGTCCAAAAGGTTCCCCCTCACGGTTTAGTTCGAACGACGCAGGCTTCAACGCCTTCAAGTTCACTGCCGGCATGGGATGGCCATAGCAGCGCTTCCACGCGGTAACACTATACACCATGTTTGTGTAGCCATCTAGGGTCTTTCCATTCTTGAGCAGCACTATCCATGAATGGACACAAGGGATGCCAAACTCTTGGTACCCCCCAAAGCTACACTTTCGTATGCTACAATCCACCTGCCACGATACACCCCTACCTCCTGTGATTGTCTCCATGAGGTTGTTGGTGTGCACCACCTCATAGTCTTGCATCGTCAAGTAATTCTTATACAAGGCCTTCCCCAGTATTGTAGCCCACTTCTCCTCCAACCTGTTTCCCATGATCGAAACGTGGGCTTGCTTCCTGTGCATTGTAAAACATTTTTGGATGAACGGGTAGAGACTTGCAAAATAATGGCATGGAAAGAGCTTTCTCGCTTTGATAATGCGTGCATTCAAGGATCATACATCGTTACTAGTCATGTACCTGCCACAGCCCGGCCGACCGTGGAATTGGCTCCAACACCTACGTATTTAGACGGGGATCCGATCCGAGCCACTCCCAGGTCCTCATGCAACAGGATGGAGGATCCCCGTCTAAACACGTAGGTGTATGCCCCACGATTTGTTTCCATCAATTAAAGGCTGAGCTTATTGTTCTGCTCACACTGGTATTTGTTCGCCAAGTGCCAGAAGGTCTCTACTACAGTTTTTCTACGGGTGACGTGGATGTGCTCCTTGATATGCAATGCATAGTGCTTGTGCGATCCGCATGGCAGCAACTTCTGCATGACGACTAGGAGGCACACACCTCAATCACTGATGAGGGCTATGCTGCCTTTGCGTAATGTCCAGTACGTGTTTGCGAGGTTCCGCAAGAACCAGCCCGAGTTTTCCTCGTCCTCCTGGCTCACGATGGCATGAGCCATCGGGGAGCTGTTGTTGTTGGTGTAAAAAATCAAGGAAACGAGCAACACTTGTTTGGACCCGTTCTTCAAAATACTTCCGACAAGCGTAACGATGCGCCTTACGTGTAGCCAGGCCTTACAACAAGCCCTGGGCACCACAAAACAACCCTGAAACGTTTCATGATGCTGCTTGGTCACTGCAATAGTGTTCGGGTCCACCCTCATGAGCTGCATGTGCACAGGGACGGATGGACATAGACGAAATGCTTGTGCCAATCTGGGTAAAGGTGTGCATTATCAATGAAGGAACATTTTAAACCTCACCTCGGCATAGTAAGTGGGAAAGCAGGCCCAGGAGGTTGCATTCTCCCTCATCACCTCCCCTTGCGCCTTGTCCCATGCCTTTCCATGTGAAGTGGTAGCTGATTTTCTCATGTGTTACTGCTTCAACGATGGTGCGGACTACTTTGGCATCGGTGGTTAGATCTTGTGCCACCATGTCCCAGATACTTCAGAGGACCCACTTCATAGTGTGTGCTCGATTTTCCGTCGTTTGCCTTGGTGTGCACTTGTAGCCATCCACATACAAAGAAACAACGCAGGTGTGGGACTTGGTGACCATGCGCGCTCTGATGACCCACTCGCATACTTCGCTCTTGCGGTTGCAACACTGCACCACACTATGTGGCCAGGCTCAGAGCACTCCCACTTCAATGGCAACCGCCGTTGGACTGCGTAGTCCTTGATGGCGCAACGACACTCCTCCATTATCTGGAACTCCATACCTCCAGGGAATCACGCACAGTCTAGTACGTCTTCATCCTCATCGGAGGAGCCTGCGCATAAACACAGAAATCAAATAGTGAGTACATGTGTATAGCGCTTTCGAGACAAGGCACCACAGTGTTTCGGGTGAAACTTACGATTCCCAGCTGACTGCTTCTCCTTCTTTGGTGCATGGTGCTTGTTGCTCAAATTCCAAATAACTATGGAGGGGTGTGTACCTAACAAGCAGTCTAGCTTATACACGGGACAGGCCCTGGCACAAAACCATGGTGCGGATGTTGGACGTACCACTTTGTACTTGATACCGTTTGGGACGGACCTGCACGGATTTTCCACCTTTGTATGCCACGGGTCCGGGGTCGGGAGATCCGGGATTCATGGATGTCAACAGTGCAGCCTCTTGCTGCACGTCCCACTCATTGCGCTCATGCATATCTTCATCCCAATCCATAAGCAAGCGGAGATGGATGGGGTCAACATATTCAATGGATGGGTCGGCCATCAGCGGATCCAGGTAGTCAGGTCCAAGTGACAGCTGCCTGCAAATGCTACGCATGGTGTAAACGATTTGATGGTGCAAAATGGGCAAACCAATTGAGGGTGAAGTCGCCATGCAGCCAAATTGATGGCATGGTATAGGTTAAATTGGAGATTACATGTGTAGAATACCCCAACACCCCGTACTCACCTGGTGCAAGAATCCCGGGCAGCGCCATGGCACGTCGTGAGACGGGGTGTTTGTCCTGTCCAGGCCTTGACAATGCGATGTGCAACGTATAATGACCGGCTTTGGAGACCCCTGCAAGCTCCAGCATGAACAGTTACCAGATGTCGAGGGACGCACACACGGTTGGGGGCGAAGGTCGGAGTGGTTACTAGGTAATCATGCAAGACTGTGAGCCTTCGCGCATTGGTCAAATAACTTGTTACTGTGGCTGTTGTATTTGTGGAAAATATTCACTGAGTACCACACGGCCGTGTTTCAATCAATTCAAGATAAAACTACTGTTAGAAAACATCAAAGATGAACCATTGTGCAAGACTCGACACGAACCAGGGAGGAAACACAGCACTCAATATGCAGAACCTGCAAGGAACCTTAATCAGCCTTTCTTGTCAACATTTTGGGCCCCAAACATTGGGTGCTATGCAAAATATCAACTTTACTGAGCGTGCAACACGTAACGTGTGAAAATATGACCGACGACCTCGGCCAAATCTGAAAGGTGGACATGGCGGACCTGGTGTCCGGAATGGTGTACGGTATAACTTCATTGAATGCAGTTTTCAGCTGAATACGACCTAAAATACTACTGTCACTCTGCCCTCACTTTCTAAACTGGGGGAAAGACACCGATAACATTCTAACCGTACTGGGTGTTCTGGCAATAACTCCCCTGAGCACAAAAAGTAGGGGCGACCTGACGATATGTTTTGAGAAAGGGGACGATGTATCTATAATCCTCAGAATGGGGGTAACACAAAGATGGTCCAGCAAGAATAGGGGCTTGTTGTAAGTCCGCCCCAAAGAATAACGTTGAAGGCAGGTGCCTGTTTCTTCAAAGCATGAATAAGAAACTTCAAGTATGATATCTGATGTCTACGCTATGCATTAACCTTAAATCATCAACATGAAGACCTGCTATCACAACCTGTACCAACCAGATATGCCAATCTAACGACCAATTTTGGTAAGAAAAAGATGTATGGAAAGTCATACGTTGCCCGCATGCTGGCAAGGACATTCTTGCCAACTTCTGATTAACTCCTTACCTTCCAACAAACAGTCCCGAATTGAGCAAAAGTGGAGTTCCCTGATTTGGTTCGTCATTCAGCTCATCTTGTATTTTATAGAATCTTTGTGATCCATCGTGGTCCGTTATTGGCATTTCATTCGTCCGCTATCTCATTGATTGCTTGTGGGTGGCTACTTTGAGTCCCGTTAAACAAATTTGCAGCCATCACACATGCTTACTTTGCACACACATACGACATGTTTTTGTCCTGAATACTTTGCTTGCGACTTTTTTCCTCACTGCAAATCAACCAGACCTTTCTATTTGCCACTTTTTTGTTGACATGCATTTGCATACGTGGCAAATAGGCATCCTGCAGATATGCGCTTGAACAATTGGCATTCCAACTTCACGAGGATGGGTTACAACACTGGGACTATGGAAACAATGCGGTCATGACTCCAAGTCAAAACTAGTAGGATGAACAAGGCACTTCAGACAAATGTATCCTACATATTCACCATATCATCTTCACTCCGTGTGTTTAGCGTGCAACCGTCGCCTCATGGATTAAGATGGGGTTCATGGCTTGTGAACAAAAGGATAGGATGGCTTGAGGGTAGGATACCCTCAAGCACTATGGTTTTTGCCTAATTTGCCAAGGATTCCGTCAAATCCCCTACATTGGCATCACAGCACAAGGGATTTGTGTCAAACATGCGGATGCTGCGGGCTGCTCACTCCTACGCGGGGAGAGTGTATTGTGCAGCCAGTGCCACATGGATAGAGTGGGGGTCCCTGGGCTGTGGGCTTTTGGTCGGGATGGCTTGAGGGATGGAGCCTCTTAAACACCGCAATCTTTACCTAGTTGACCAAGGATTCCGTCCAATCAGCAAGTGTGTGTAGCGGTAGGGCCGGTATGGGTCCTTCTACCTTGCAATAGTGAGGGGATGGCTTGTAGCCTTTCCTTGCTATTGTGAGGACTGGCCTGCGGCCAGCCACCTGCTGGCTACCAGCCGACCGGCGGCCGGCTGTTGGCGGGCCGGCTGGATGGCTGGTGGTCGGTAAGGTGACCGGCCGGCTACCTGGCGGCAAGCCACCAGCTGCCAATCGAGGTGGTGGATGAGAGGCCATGAGGGCCTCAAGGACAAGACTCTTGGCCTCGTGCCCTGGCCCTTGCTTGCCCTCCTCACCTGAGAGAGCGAGCAAGGACGAGTGATAGATGCGAGCAAGAGAGACGCGAGAAAAAGGCAAAATGTCGATGCGAACTTGCCAACCGTGCCTCTCACATGAAGAGTTTCCGCCGGTGCATAAAAACAAAACTTGAGTCCCTTTAGGACAAACTATGACCTTTGAAACTGGAAAAATCATGCAAATCAACTAGTTTTTGGATAATGCCCCCCTCGTTTTGGACCCTGAACAAGGAGGCAAGGTAAAAATGGAAATGGACCTCTAGAGACTTGAAATATTCAAGTCTCCCTGCATGGGTCATTTATGACGATTGCCTCCAGGGTGGCGCAGAGGGGAAAACCTCTTGAGCGAGATCTGGATACCATTCTGCAAACTCCAATAATGACCTCAGTGTAAGAGCTGGAGAGCTGACTTGTTACAATAGTTTTTGTTGGAAAGTAATAAGGGCAGGAGGTTAAACCTACTCCTATTTTCTACTAAATGCAAACTGTTGTGAGTTAGACTGTTCACGAAGGCTGACACACTTCCAACTGGTTGCATGTCTATTACGTTGTAGAAGATTTAACAGATATAGATGCAAGGCCTCGAGCCACATATGTAATCCCAAAAGCACACAACACTTCTTGGAGAATGCTAGGAAATGCTCCTAGTCTCTAGACCACACTCACCGAAGAACAAGGCAGGTCAATGAGTACTCAGATGGGATGTGCCTCCCATGAGAGTGGGAGTACTGCCTTACACCCCAGATGACGGGACCTGAGAGAGCAAGAAGTTGGTGTAGATGACAACTCTGAGCGAAAGGTGCTGAACTTGAACTCTGAGTGCCTCCTAGTGTAGGAGACAATCTTCACACTGATGAAATTGTATGCAAGAATAAAAATTAGATCCTTAACTCGTCACTATGGATGAGGTTGATGGTGTAGGAATTATGCCTGATTTTCTTTTGCTGATGTCACGTTGTACGCTTTCACGAAGTGGTACCTTTGAAGGCTCTATGCTGGCGCCCTATACTGTCGTGAGGAAGGGAGCCTTTCCAGCTTGTACCTTTTGGTACTGACAATTTGGGACCTGAGCATGGAATTCTCAAGGCACAAAATGGTTTTGGAGAAGCCCCTCCAAACTTAGCCAACTTTTCCACGTTAGGAAAACGTACATCAATTGATGTATTTCCAACACTGAATTCCTTAAGACCCAGAGGTGGTTTTGGTTTGGATGGAAAGGTGGGGAGATTAGTCATGTCGCTTGCCTGTGGAGTTGCAGGTATGCTGAGGTTCAAAGGACGATATGGGGATTCCACTAGAGCTCCCAAAATCATTTCAGTGCCATCCCATTATTCCAGAGGACTGGTCATGTACACTGGTGGCGGCATCGGTGTGCGTGTGACGCAAGAAGGTAGTGTTGGCTTGTCTTCAAGAAATGAAGCATCCTTTGTGAGTGAAAAAGGATTTGGTTGGTTGTACTGGGAAACCTTTTGGTAACAGGTGACCAAAGAAGGGTTCAATTTTGGCTTGTATTCTGAAAAGAAAGTCTGTTGCTTGTAGGCAGTCCTTTCGTTCCTTTTCCTAGCGTGAGAAAAACTTCGCTCACGAGGCATGTCTTGCAAAATGCCTGGTTGAGGCATATTTCAAGACATGCCTTACAACATGCCTCAAATGGGCATGTCTACTGAAGAGCGAGCGAGCATTTAGCATTGGTCGCTTGCTCCTTTGCTTGGTTGCTTCCTTGCGTGCTCGCTTGCTTGCAGGGCCCGTTTGCGAGTGAGCTATAAGCTAGTGCAGATTTTGCAAGAAAGTAAAGTGACTTCACAGTGGCTTGCTACTAACATCATCACAGAGCCTGCCGAAATCGCTCACCCATTTGTTCGTGTCGCATGACGGGCCAACCGTTGAACCTTCAGACAATTTTGGCCAAAGGTAATGGAACTGCTCTGGATCGCCCTTGGTTTCCTAGGCAGTTAATTGAGACACCCACATTCGCTCCAAGGGGGTCAGACGACCATACAAATCGGTGTACTCCAATGAGGTATTTCTAAGAGACTTGACACATTGAGCAACCAATGGAATACATACCTTTTGATGTAGAAGACCTTTGTTGATTTCCTAAAGGTGTGGAAGGGCGCTCTTCTTGGCTCCAACGGCCATTTAACTTTCATTCACAGTGGATGACGAAATTTCTTATGTCAGCATCACTGTGAATAATTATTCTCCTCCTGCTGTTGTAACACTGACATTGCCTCTTGCTCCTCTTGTGGAGCTGCCTGGTCACTCATGAGGTAACCCGTTGATGAGACAACCTTGACGAGGCATTGTAGAGTGTGACCCCATTACAGATACAGTAACAAATGAAGCGTGTCACATGTGCCTGTGACGTTGCCAGTGGTAGCAAGGACTTGCCTACCTCGACAAATTTGGGGCTAGTCGTGAACATGTCCTTCCTCCGCAATGTGGAGATCTTCCTAAAGGGTGTGAAGCTGACCTGTTGGCTGAATTGCATTAAGAACATTCTACGTGTCCACAAGGTACCACTCGGTCAGTGTGGTAACCTCACCACAACGGGACTTGAGGAGAAGATCTTCAAGTACGTGGTTAAGGAATGGAGCATGAAGCAACTACCCCTTCAGTGGCAACCCATCCTCTGAGAGGCTTTCTCTGCCATCATGCGTAAGAAGTACACATAGTGTGGAGAGGCAAAGCGCGGCTTCCACTAGGTCAAGATCTTCAGGCAGCTGGGTAGCTCGCTCGAGGCCTAAATGAGCAAGTTTAGTGCACTCGTGAAGGAAGCCAAAAGCTTCACCAAAGGTAATGGGACCCGGGCATTCGAGTACCCGGAGTGCTTGTTGCTGGAGTACATTTGTGATGGTCTTTTTAGTGAGAAGCTTAAGGACAAGATCACCACAACAAAAACTGACCAAGCTTGGATAAGTTGGAGGGCATTGCGTGACTACATGAGCAAAGTATATTCACTGAACCCAAATCACTACTCCAATGTACAGCCAAATGCAAATTCACAACAAGGTTGTGATGTGCGCTTGGATCCTGTGAGGTCTGGAGGGTCAGCAGGACAGTGGGGCGCGATCAAGGACAAGTAGCGCGCAAATCCTCCAAACAAGAAGACTAGTGGGCAAAAGGCCCCTAATCACAAGCACAACCGCGCCAATGACGAGCTGCATGCAGCACATGACCATCGCAACACAGTCTTCTGTAATAGACTCTTCCATAACTACACGTAGCCAGGTCACTCGAGGACCTAGTGCTTTGAGGCTGCTGGTGGTGGGCATGAGTTTGCGGCATTGGCAGTAGCTCCAGCACCACGTGGGGATGGTGAAGTAGGAGGCTGTGAAGAGGGCCATGGTCGCGGCAATGGGCCTGGCCATGGTAATGAAAAAGACCGTGGTGCGGGTTTTCCTCACCCCTGAGTGATGTTAGTGGGAACCCGTCAGGGATAAAACTCGATCACGAGTGTGGATTCATGTTTTCAGATGAGGAAATCAAACATTTTTTTGTTTTTAACGAGTTCAAACTTCTTTGTTGTTTACAATTAAAAAGCTGACATTGCCCACTAAGTCCAGACCATGCTTATTGGTGGCGACACCAACCACTATGCAAGATTTCTATGATGCAGTGATTGATGCATACGTCCTCAAAACGGTGAGTTCAATCATGCTCACGGTATTTTTGGTCGAAGAATTTTACCCATCCATAATCAAAGACTAGAAGGTTCTAGCCAGATTCACACATTCCCATAAGATCTGGACTCGAGTGGGTGAATCATAGGAGTTACGGTGCCTTTTGTACAGATTCCGTGTACATCAAATGCTCGGCTGTCTATTGTTGTGCCTGTTCAATCGGAGGAGTTAAGATAACATGACAATGAAGTTTAAAGGACACCTAGCTAGTGCTCCAGTAAACATTCTGGCTGAAATCGGAGGGGATGACTCCTTTGATAGCCTTGGCTGTACCTGACGGGTGGGCATGAAGTACAAACCATCAAATGACATAATTATCATTGGTGAAAAATGTATACCTTACTGGATCATGAATTCACCGAGATTTTAATTTCCTTTTTAGTGTTACAAAAATTCACCTATATTTTTACCCTGTTTCATTTCATGTGTGTTTGCCTAAGGCGCTACACTAGAATATTTGGAATACTCAAATTTGCCGACCGTCTCAACTTCGCCTTTGAGAAGAGGCTGGAAGGTGACGTCAGACGTCAAACATGCACAGAAAGGCATGTTTGGCTACGGAGGTCAACAGCTCCAGTGCCACGCAGGCTAACGTGGCACATCACTTTGCGAGGGGCGGCCCTTGTTGCAACTCCGATAGAGTCAAACTGCCCTGCTTTTGGTTTGTTTTTCCTCGAAAAAACTTAGGTACACCAGAATCTGCTCTTGCTATAATCATCATCCTGATTCGTCCAAACAAAGAAGAATATGTCATGGAGCGCATGGGTGAACTAAAAAAGATGTTTTTGGTGAATTCATGATCCAGCACAATAACACATGTGATCGGTACCTATAAGGCAAAGTAATGTATTCATGGCTACGCACAGAATATCACGTTGAAGGTACTGAACCTTCTTGACCCTTTCACCATGGTGCTGAGTGATCCCAGGCTCCACAAAAACAAGGCTCTGATGTGATGTCCTTAAAAGGGGACAGTATTGCTTTACATTGATTCCAAGTACGGAATTGTCACCGACCCAACTAAATGTCTATACCAACTTGTCTACGATGCAAGTCAAGAGACGTATTCGACAAGGTTTTCAATACTTCTAGGCTCAGTTGCACAAAGTGGAGGATGATGTGAAGGAAGACACATCACAAGAGATCAAATTTCTTTTGTGAGATTTCTTGGATGAATTTCAAGACCCACCGACTGGGCTTCCACCAAAAGGGCACATGGGCCACATGATTCCAATGCAACTGGAGGAAAATCCTACATTCAAACCCATGAATTGCCTTACTTTGGCGAAAAGGCAAGAGGCCAAATGCTAAATCAATGGGTACCTTGCATAGGGTGGATCGAGCTGAGTAGCTTGCTATATGGTACGTTGATCCTTTTTCTGAATGAAAAGGACCATGGTTTATTTGTATACGTAGACTACCGGGTGCAAGCTGAACAAGCTGAAGGTGAACAACTGATTTCCCTTACCATGGATTGAGAAGTTTTTCAATGAAATCCAAGGGGAGAATGTCTTTTTGTCCTTGGATTTGTCTCAAGAACACCGTCACAGAAGATGATGAGCAGAAAACAATGTTTTGAATGCATATGGGATACATTCAATTCCGGGTTTTATGCTTTGAGCTAGCAAATGTCCCAGCAACATTTCAAGGAGAAATCAAGCAAACGTTCGCCAAGCAACTTGGCAAGATTGCCTTAGTTTATCTAGACGACATCTTGGTTTTCTCCAAATCAGATAGAACATCTACACACAGTCCTCACAATCCTTTCAAAACAGAAGCTATTGACAAAAGTAAGCAAGTGTTAGCTTGGGCAAGATGAGCTCGAATACCTTGGACACAAAGTCGGCAAGGACATTATTTGTATCAGCCCACAAAAGGTTCTAGCCGTGGTGGATTGCCCGCGACCAGGAAACCTTGGGTAGAAAACGTTTTCCCCAGCCTTGCAAACTGTATTGGATGGTTTATGTAAGGGTACTTGACCTTGGTTACTCCGCAAACCAGGCTCACACAAAAGATGGACCTTTGTAGTGGACATATGATAGCGAGGATGCTTTTCTTGAAGCCAAACACCTTTTATGCATAGCACATGTTTTACCTCTTCCAGATCCACAGAAACCATGGGGGATTTAATGTGATGCATTGGTAGTAGGCCTTGGAGCAGTCCTCATGCAGCATGGTCACCCAGTTATACATGAGAGGTGGAAGCTCATCCTCGTGGAGACGTGGTACAGGACTTGAAAGACAGAAAGTACCAAACGCACTGATCACGGCTAGAGGCTTCCTTAAAAGTAAGATGACTATGGATTTGGAATATACAGGAAAAACTGTGTAAGATCGACCCAAGAACAGGGTCGTTCCATTAAGAATTGAGAAAGTTACGCCTGGCCAAAGTTTGGACCAGCTGAGGGGAAAAGAGGTGAAAAGAATTCATCACCAAGGACCAAGGCTCGACCCTCGGAAGACCCAACGAGGCCAAAGTGCACATTGAGGCCTGGTTAGACAATGAATGAAGGATCATTAAGGGGCAAGGGTGCTTCAGAATGGCGCCCTGATGTATTGTTGCCAGAAAGGGCGCTTCGGGCGGCCGTCACCGCCAGTAATGGTGCTGCCAGCGGCAGATTGTCGTGGTTCACAGGAACGTCCATATCTTGGCCGTTTCTCCATGGCATGATTCAATTCTTAGTGCATTGGAAATTTGGAAAGATGAGCTACATGATGCCAAGGCAATGACTTTCATCTGAGACCCGTACGGAGACGCATATGGCTCGACAACTTTGGATCGCCTAAGATGTGGCATCATGTACATATAGTCTTGTATAATGACACTTAAACAACAAGTACAATTCACTCCCACTGTGCCACACGTGTTCCCATGCTCCCCAAAGATGACCCTACACTTTCGCAAATCTGGAAAGGTGTGCACTGGCCTCCCTTTGGTCACCATTCCTGCCGATTGGTGCCTGCACCATTCAAATGAGGCTAGCACACCGCTCTCGGTTAACACTTGGTGCCCCTGAGACACCCTTGGCTCAGGGGCACAATCATCACATGGCAACCTCTTGTGGTCAGCTTAGACCAGCACACATCTTGTTTCCTTAGCAGATCTGTGTCCAAGGCCAAGTACGCACTCAAATGACAAGGCGTTAACTGTAGGACCCGTTGAGGAAGAAGTTGCAGCGGATACGAAGATGACTTCATACGGCACGTACTCGTTGGCCGCGGCATTTGAAGCGTAAGGCTAGGTAACAGGAGCCGCAGCATTGCAAAAGTTGCTCCCCAACATACAGGCCTAGATGGACCTCTTAGATAAGGAGAACGCGTTCCTCAGTCAAGAGATCGCGAAGCATCTCTGGACAACACCAGTGGTAGTAGCCACCACCAACGGAACTGCGGTGGGCATCCCGAGCCTATCCAAGCCAGAGCCGTTTGACCCATCAAGAAAGGATGGACCAGCTCCACACGCTTGGATACTTGGGCTACAGTTGTACTTCACCATCATGGGCATGGATGCCTCAAGGTACAAGGCACGCTACGACTATGTTGTATCCCTGTTGAGAGGGGCATTGTTGTATCGGTGAACCGATGTGATGCGGTCCAATCCACAGTGCAGTGGAGCAGCAATGGTCGTTGGCATTGCGTCTACGACAGGAATCTCAAACCCATCGGCTCCAACTTGTAGTAGTGGTGACCCTATCCTCAAATGACCAACCTTGTGTAAGGATTTCATGGAGTCGTTCATCAAGAGCTTCACTGTGGGTGACGTTAGGAACAACGTGCATGCCAAGTTGTGTCAGATTTGCCAAACTGGCGGCGTCGCTGACTACACTCGTAGGTTTCGTGAGGTTGTCGCCAACGGTGGCTTTGACTCCCATGAACTGTGATTCCACTACAGCAACAACCTCAAGAATGACGCCTGCGTTGTGATGGTGATGCACAACCTCAACGAGGACTTACTAGAGATGATCGCAATAACACAGCGGTACGACTTGCACCTGCAATAGGTTCATGCCAACAGCCACAAATCCTTTGGTGGTAGTTACGGCAAGCGGGCTGAGAGCAACGACACACCCATGGAGATTGGAGCGTTGCAACTGTGCAAGTGCTACAACTACGGCAAGCCTGGCCACATTGCACATGATTTTTGGAGTCCAAAGAAGGGTTACGACAAGGGTAAGCGGCAAGGGAAAGGGAAGCAAGCCACGGTGTAAGCAGAAAAAGGAGTCGGGAGAAGATGTCTTGCCACTATGGGTTGATCTGCTCCAAGGAGGTCGCATATGTAGCTTTAGATGTAGGCATCGCCATAGCATCTATGTATTCAACTGCTGTTGCTTCTTCTACAACTATTTATGTAGCCGCTGTGATGTGCTTCTGTGAATCCTTCTTCATCTAGTGGAGGGAAAGGCGGGCCACAGAGTCACACGATTAGAAGGGTTGGTATGGAAGGAAGCTGAAAACAAAGTCGGCAGTCAGAAAATCCTTGCCGGGAACAAAAGCCTTGCTTNCTGGACCACCCAACTCATGTGACTATGGTGGAGGATATGTGTCTAGATATTCTCAGAACAGTATATAAAAGACACCGAGGGAATGGGACGTAGCCTACTCTACATGAGGTAATTGGTGAGATTCTTTACATTTTATTCCCGAGAGAAAACCGTGTACATCCTTGTCCACAAGAACAAAAATCATTTACCATCATGTGAGTTCTTTCAAACACTAACTTTTTATCAGGGAAATGAAGGAAATGAAAGAAATTTAAGGCATTCTACTATGTGTTCACCTCCCTCCACATTGTGGTCTTTCATAGGTTTGAACTCAACTTCATCCTTCTAATTCAAAATTTAAAGAGAAGATGCCATTCAATTTCGACCTTCCGCGGGGCATCATCGACGGCCCACGCTACCTGTCTCACATGGCCGACTGCAAAAAAGGAGTCGCATATGTCGCTCATTCACTCATTTTAGATGTTGCTCGTGAGCTCCTTCCTATCCTCCCATTGCCTTCTGCAGTCTTCATTGTAGAGGTTGCCTGTAACTCCTATTCATCCATCTCTTACCTATGTGATTTGGCAGCTTTGCTTTATGTAATTTTCTTACATTGCTAATAATTCTTGTTATTGCTATCGCTGCTTTCCCTCGCTGCTACTATTGTTGCTGGTGGCGGTGCTGTTGTTGCTGTAGTTGGTGCTCCCTGCTGTTGATACTAGTTTTTCTCCAAATGTGCAGGTGTTGGTATTGCAACTGCAACTATTGCTGCTTCTACAGGAACTACTACTACCACTGTTGTTCCTAATCTGTCTGCTTGTGCTACTGCGACTGCCGCATCACCATTTATGGAAATTGTCCAGTAAATTGTTGAGTGAGCCAGTCCATCCTTTGATCTGACTGTTCATTGGTCTGAAAGTCCATCCATCTATCCGTCTGTCCGTCTGTCTATCCTTCTGTTTTTCTGTAGGTCCCTGTGCTTATGTTCTTCCACTCGTCTGTCTATTTTTCCACTTGTCCATCCATCCATCCATCCTTCTGTCTGTTCTTCATTCAGTAAGTCAGCCAGCTAGCCAGCCAGCCAGCCGGCCGGCCGGCGGCTAACTCGGCCACCCAGCCAGTTTGGTCAGGCGATCAGTCTGTCAGTCCTTACACTCCGTAAGTCCATCAGTCCGTCAGTCTGTCGGTCTGTAAAACCATTACTCTAACAGTTCTTAAGTCCATTAGTCCATCAGTGCGTCAGTCCGTTGGTCTGTTGGTCCATTGATCCATCAGTCCGTCAGTCCAATCCATCAGTCCATCTTTTCGTCTGTCCGTCAGTCCATCTGTCTGTCAGTCTGTCATTATGTTAGTCTATCAGTCTGTCACTCTGACAGTGTGTCAGTCTGTGCATCTGCCCATCTCTCTCTCTCTCTCTCTCTCTCTCTCTCTCCCTCCCTCTGTCTCTCTCTCTCTCT
>SZWC01006606.1:35124-66674 GCA_023375785.1 Penium margaritaceum
TCTCCCTCCCACCCCCTCTTGATCTCGTGCTATCTCATTGTCACACTCGCACTTGCAATGACATTTACACATGGTTTTACCGACATTCATTCATACATTCACACTTACACTCACACTCAAATTCACAATCACACTTCCAGGCACACGTACACACAATCATACACACAAACACACTAACAAGTCATTACCTTCATCAGTGGCTAGTGGCTTACCTCTGGGTGGCCAGTCGGTCACCTGACCGGCCGTCGTCCATGTAGTCGGCCGGCCGGTCGGCTGCCGACCGCTAGCCAGTGGGTGGCTGGCTGCCGGCCAGCCCTTGCAATAGCAATGAGTGGCTACGTGCCACCCACTTGCTATTACAAGGTGGGAGCATCAGGGCCCCTCCTATTACATTCCTCCCCACTTGTCATGAACCGTCCGCATTCACAAACATTAAGTAGGAGTGCCAGATAGCGAGTCATCAACATTGTGAAAGAAATCATTAATTTCAATCACGAGCTAAACACATATATGTGGATGGCACTTGGGCCTAAGTTACAGCTTGTCATTGAGCACGGCTAGTTGCCTCCCCCCCTTAGGCAGGATCACCTTGGCAACAACCATGTTGGGTGTTCCAAACTTCCTATGGACTTTTTCCATGAATGCCGCATAGCGTGAATGTTCTTCACTTTTTCTGTGTTCAGGTGGTGCTCCCTGCCACGCAGCAATCTGTGCAACCTGCCGGCTCACTCCAGTACTTGTTGACCTTTCCGTGTGCAAGAAATATTCAGGCTTTCATGAGTTATATTTAGTTCCACAACCGGCTGGATGGACAAGGTATTCCCTAACAACCCGTGATCGAAGTATACGATCTCGGTGTTAGAGTAAACAAACGACATCGTATTTGCCATCAGCAACAAGGATTATGGGTGCTGGCTGAATGGCTCCCTCCACTATGTATGGAGCTAGTGTTGGCCTGAGGGTGAGTGTGCACCCTGGAGGGTCCCTAGCAATGGCTGGTTCACACCACAAACTATTTTTGGACAGACTAAAACTGTGGAGGCAACTGGTTCCAAGGATGGCAGAAAACTGGTCAGAGAGTGAGGCAATAGTTTTGGCCTCAATTGAGTGGGAATGAACACTTTTTTTTTTAAGCATCCAGAACACCAAAGCATGCCAGCTTTGAAGCTTCCTAGCGTATTCTATGGATTCTAGAGTGTCTATTGGTAGGCTGTCCTTTTTCCCACCTAGGAAGGCATCCCTTCCCTCCTCTAGAAGCTTCTACCCCTTCCTAGATTCCTCAGCTTGCTTCTAGTAGGAGGGAAGGTGTCCAGACTACCAAGACACCTCTAGATGCCTTGTAGGACAAGTCACCCCTTCTAGAAGGTGTGCCTCCTTCCTTGACCCTCACCTGGCCTTCTAGAAACTTAAAGAGGAACTCTAGAGGTTGAGCTAGCTTCCGGGCATCTATTTTCCATCTCCCTTGAGGTAGGGCAGAATTTCATCCTGTGGGACTTGAACCCGGGCCCCTGCCTCTAGAGGTGGACACCATTAACCACTACGCCACTAAGGTTTGTCTTTTTGGTGTTCCTTTTTGGAGCCACTCCTGCCATGGTGAGGAGCATCACTCCAACAGCTAGTAGGCTCAAATGAAACACGTCATGTATCTTCATACTCAATGGAAGCAGCAATCATTATGCCACTGGCTTGATGCATACAATGATGGAAAACAGCTAAATCTACTTTGGTAGAAGGTTGTGCGTCCCTTGGAACTTCAACCAAAGGTTGTTAGTTCTAAGAAGCACTTGCTCACAGATGTCAAACAAGACCTCACGGCGATTTTTGTCGGCATGTGCCTTTTGTCTTTGCCAAGCAGCTTGAAGGTAACCCTTCACTTCCTGCAGCAAGGAGTCTAAACGCTTGGCAAAGGCTTGAGGAGAAGGAACTTGTCCTCCTGCAGTCCCACTCTTCACCAATGATGAGAGCATCAGTGGATGTCGACCACATTTCAACACAAACAATATGAACTATTTGGACTCGTTCACCGAGTTGTTGATTGTAAACTATGTCAATACTAGGAATTCTTCAAAGTCATGCATGGTAGGATCCATGTACATGCAGAGCATCTATACCAAAGTTTGATTCATGCACTTTGTGTGTTTGACAGTTTGAAGATGAAATGGTGTCAACATGTGCGACTCGCTACCGTAGCACCCGTGTAACTTGTGCCAAAATAACTATCTTGATTGGTGATAATGTATGATGGCAACCTGTGGTACTTCATGACAACCTCAAAGAACAGATGAGCGGTCTTCTCTATGTTCATATCAGTGGTTGTAGGAATGAAGTGTGTCATCTTTGTAAGAAAATCCACAACCACTAGTACTACATTGTGTTTATGAGCCTTGTCTGGACGTGAGTAACAAAGTCCATGATGACGTACTCCCATGGATTTCCAAGGAGGGGAAGCCATCGGAGGAGTTCAGCACACTGTTCCTTACTATCCTTGTTCCAAAGACATTGGTCGCATGTCATGTTATAGTTCCAGACATTGACACTCCATCCTGGACACCAGTATTGGTTCGAGAGTACCTGTCCATTTCTCTAAGGTCCCACATGACCTTCGACCAGCGAGACGTGGAACTGGGAGATCATCCTTGCTCAAAGGTCTCTTGACTTTTGACAACTTGTTGTCTGTGCCAGAAGATTCTAGCGGTCTCCAAAAATTCATAATTTTCCGGATACTAAGAGTATTGGAACCAAGAATCTACACACTATGTCATTCGGATCATGTTTTTAAAGTAGTTGTAATGGATAATCTCTTGTGGTGATTTCCCACGGGTGCTGGGAGTCTGATGTTTGCATTGTAGCTATTGTATTGGCCATAAAACACCCACCAATCTTGGTGGTCTCTTCAATTTCCACATGGTGTCGGCTTAGCGGATCGTCGACATTGATGCGTCTTGACCAATATTCCCATGTGAATGAGAATTGGCTTGGGTATTTTCTCAAGTAATCCTATCGTCTTGATAGGTTTGGTTGCACTCAAAAGAACAAAAATCAGTTGTGATCACGACCATCACACCCCCTCAGCGCCCTCGAGATAGCAATGCCACATCTCAAAAGCGTATGCTTCTGTGAGGAGCTCTTGATCTCCAATTGTGGAAACTGGACACAGTGTGCCAGCCTCAGCCGAATAGTGGAGGTGCTAACCGGCAAAAACAACAACCGAACTGATGCCGGTGTGTACCTTCCCGGGTTTGTGGAAGCGTAGGGTCATCTTGGGGGAGCACGAGAACAAGTGTGGCGAAGTGGGAGTAAATTGTACTTGTTATTCAAGGGTCAACATACAAGACTATATGTACATGATGATACATCCTAGGCAATCCGAGGTCACCGAGCCATGTGCAGCTCCGTCTAGGCCTGGGATGAGCGTTATTGCCTCATCATCACATAGCTCATCTTACCAGATTTCCAATACACCAAGAATTACATCATTCTTTAGAGAAATGGCCAAGATGTGGCCGTTTCCATGAACCACGGCAATCTACCGCTAGTAGCACCACTAGCGGCGGTGACGGCCGCCCAAAGCGCCCTTTCTGACAATAACACATCAGGGTGCCATTTAGAAGTGCCATTGGCCCTCAAGGATCCTTGATTCATTGAATAACCGGGCCTCAAGGTGCGATTCGGCCTCGTTGGGTCTTTCAAGGGTCGAGCCTTGGTCCTTGGGAATTAATTCTTGTCACCTGTTTTCCCCTCGGCCGGTCAAACCTTTGGCCGGGCGTAACTTCCTCAATTCTTAAAGGATCTACCCTGATATTGGGTCAATCTCGCTCCGTTTTTCCTGTAAATTCTAAATCCATAGTCATATTGCTCATTCAAGGAAGCCTCGAGCCGTGATCAGTGCTTTTGACACTGTCCGTCTTACAGTATCCCCCCTCTCCCCCTTTAGGAGGGAGCCATCCTCGTTCCCTCTTGGTACTCCCGGAGGATGGCATTCACCCTGCCAACGTTGAAGTGGTGAGCAAGCTCCCATGAGTTGTAGACTGCATTGTAGCCCTTCCACTTGACTAAGTAATCCCATCCGGGGACTGACAGTGGTCAAGGATGGCCTCCACCTCAAAATCTTGCTCACCCTCGATGACCACCAGAGGGGGAGGCTTAGAACTGCGGCCAGGAAAACTCTCAGCCAGATCATAGCAAAGCTTGAGCTTGAACATGTGGAACAATTAGTGAATTGGAATGGAAGGCAGAAGGGCCAACCGCGCCACCATGGGTGTCCGCATTTTGAGCACCTTGAACGGAGCACTCCAATGGGGTTTTAACTTGTCCAAGCGGACCCCGCAAAGCTTACGTGAGAGCTGTTGAGAAGCACACGATCACCAACCTTGAGTATCGCATCTGCACGTTGGCGGGTCGCTTGTACTTTCTTTCGATCATGCGCATTTCCCAGTGCATTCCATGTTGCCACAAAAATGTGCTTGAAGTCACAAGCAGTAGACTCCTTCGTAGACAGGTTGCTTGCGACGTGCAAACGGAGGGGCGTGGCAGGCACCGCCGCGTTGACCACCTCAAATGACACCTTGATGGTGGAGGCAGATGTGGCGGAGTTGTACGCCAGTTTAGTGACCGGCAACCGCTAGTCCCACGCCGTCTCATTTGGATCACCCTGTGTACAGAGGAGCTGCTTCAACGTCTGGTTTTTCCGCTCCGTTTGTCCGTCACTTTTGGGGTGAAAACTAGTCAACAGCTATACCTTGCTACCGTACCACTCCATGAGTGCTAGCCAGAACTCGCTTGTGAAGCACGCATCATGGTTGCTCACAATGGACCACGGTACTCCATGGAGGTGCACTACGTGTTTGAGGAATAGCCAAGCCGTGCCTTCCGTGCTCGCCGTATCACACGTCGCAATGAGGTGCAAAATCTTGCTCAAGCAATGCACCACCACCAACACTGAATTATGACCTGCCGCTGTCTCGAGCAAGCCCGTGATGAAGTCCATGGAGATGTCTTGCCACAGTTGCTTGGGGATGGGCAAGGGTTGGAGGAGACCCGGGATCTTCATCCTCCGTGCCTTGTGGCGTTGGCACACGTCATAACTCCAGCAGAATTCAGCCACCTCCGACGACATGGTGGGCCACCAGAAGAGGCACAGCACCGTCTTCAATGTCTTGTCGGTGGAGAAGTGGCCGATCAGGCCACTGTCATGGCACTCCTCCAAAATCAGCTGCCAAAGGGCTAGCACCATAGGAACCACCACCTGCTTTGTGCCGCCCCGTCGCACATGTGGTGCCTCAAAGAAAAATCTCTGAACTTCATACTCCGCATGCGCCTTATATCCCTCACAAGGAAGGCATCTTTGTGGATAGTGAGATACGCAACTTGCATCAGCAGGTCCGTTCGCCGTGAGAGTGTGTCGGCTGGGTTGATAAGACCCAGCCAGTACACGATCTTGTTGTCAAAGTGTGGCTCGAGGTGCTCCACCCAACGCGCTTGCTGCTGCCTTTGGTTTGGCTACGTCTTGAGGTACTTCAATGCATGGTGGTCAGTGTAGACTGTGCATTTTTGCGCCTCGAGGTAGAACTGCCAGTTCTTATAAGCTGCAGCTGTGGCAAGCATCTCCTTGTCATGGGTGGTGTAGTTCAGCTCTGCTCCACACAACTTGCACGAGTAGTAGGCGACTGGCTGCGACATGTCCAATGCATCTGTCGCCATTTCAAACTCACGGCCGTTGTCAGCCAAGTGCAAGGTTGGCGTGGAGGTCAAAGTGTTTTTAAGATTCTCAAAGGCTTCTTGTTCACTAACTCCCCAACTCCACTTGCGAGCCTTGCGAGTGAAGTGGAGAGTGGCGTTGACACTCCCGTATATCCAAGGATAAACCTACTGTAGTAGTTGCAAAAACCAAGGAACACTTGCACACTACGCAACTTTGGCCACTCTTGCATGGCCGACACCTTGCGCGAGTCCATGGCAATCTATCCATTGCCAATAACGTGTCCAAGGAATTCAAATTTGTCCACTGTAAACTCGCGCTTATTGAGTTTTGTAGAAAATGTCTTCTTCCTGAAAATGTCGAGGACCTTCTTTACATGCTTCTCATGCTCCTCCGCCATCCTGCTATACATGAAGATGTTTTCAAGGTAGACCACAACAAAGTCATCCAAGTACGGCCTGAAGATGTTTCTCATCACCGGTATGAAGATGGCTGACTCATTGGTCAACTCAAAAGGTATCACTAGAAACCTGTAGTGTCCATAGCAGGTACGGAAGGCCGTCTTTTCCACATCATCTGCTGCAATGCTGACCTGGTGGTAGCCAGATCGGAGGTCGATCTTTGTAAAGAAGAGAGTTGCATGGAGCTGATCAAAGAGCTCCTTGGCTCAAGAAAGCGGGTACCGGTTCTTGATGGTCAACTCATTTAATCACCGCTAGTCCACATACATGCGCATCTTCCCTGTCTTTTTCTACTCAAACAAGACAGGTGTAGCATAAGGAGACAAGGATGGGCAGATGAAGCCCTACTCCGTCATCTTGGTCAACTGCCTTTTGAGATCCTGCAACTGCACGTCGCTCATGCCATAGGTTGTACGAATAGGTAGGAGCCCTCTAGGTTTGAGGTCATTGCAATGGTCCACGTCTTGCTTTGGTGGCAGACCCGCCGGGTGGGTGTCGGGGAACATGTCCTCAAACTCTCTACACATCTTCCAAAGCCCCTCGAGCACCACGCCAAACTTGCCTTGGATCCCCGGCTGCTCATGAGTTGTCCCTTGCACCACAACAGGCGCTACGTCCTCTGGTTTGTAAAAATTTTCCTCCATGTCTCACACGAACGCAAGAAAAATCTACTCCGTTTTTTGAATTGCACGCTTGAGCTGCAATAATTCCAGTATCAATGGCACCGATTCCTCCTTGCGAGACGCCGATTCCTGCAATGCTTCCTCCCTGCAAGTCTCCTCCTCTGTGGCCTCTTACTTGGACCACATAGGCAAGGAATACTCCTTGTCTCCGAGCTTGATTGAGATGGTGCGCGCCTCCCAATTGACTGTTGGGTTGTACTTGTGGAGGAAGTCACATTTGATGATCACATCATAATCCTTAATCAGGGACACCCGATATACGGTCGTTATGAAAAGCTTCTTCACGTAAATGGAGAGGGGTCGGGCCAAGTACCCCACTTCAATTTTTCCTTCCACTTGGTTAGTGGTCTTCATCTTGCTCGTCAGCGCAATGCCCCACTTTTGAGCATACTCCATGCTAAAAACATTGTGGCTCATGCCACAATCCAGCAGGATCTCCACCTTTCCCTTGATGCCTTTCACTCGCACCTCCAAGAGAAGTGCGGGCTACTCCATCTCATACCCCGCATCCCACGCCTTGACCTGGGCAACCCACTTAACTACAGCAAGGCGTTCGGGTGGACAGTCAACTGGCGGTTTGGGCTGAGAGGAGCCAGGAGTAATGCCATCTTCTCCCGGCTCTCCTCGTTTCCCGACTCCTTCTGGACATATGCAACTCCCATGGAGCAGATCAACCCATAGTGGCAAGACACGCAGACGCCAACAACCAACTGGAATGAATTTTTATGCGTAATGCTTGCACACTTCGGACAATTGAACAAGAAGTCCGAAGCATGGAACAAGCTCCAGCCTCTACGTCAACAGTCTAGCGTGGCGGAGTACACACGGAGATTGTGCAAGATCATCACCCGAGCCGACATCGCCCTCGACGAACTCTATTTCAATTACACAACGGCTTCAAGCGAGATATCCGGCAACCAATTGCTTTTTCCGGCATCCAAAACAACTTACCGCGGATGATTGCAACAGCAGAAAGGATCGACAGTGCCAACTACAACACTCGGATCCAGGAATCCTACGACTGGCGACCTCCTACCCACAGTTATCATGGGAGTGAAAAAAAAACCGTTGACGGACTCCTCAACTTCTATGAAAGTGGACACCATCAACCAGAGAGATAGGAAAACCTACTACAACTACGGAAAAGTTGAGCTCATTGCTTGCAATTGTTGGAGCAAGCACCAGGCCAAAAGGGGGTGAAAGTCGCAGAAAAACAAGTTGGGAAATGGCAGAGGTCAGGCGTAAAGGGCGTAACTCTTGTCCATAAGGAGCGATCTGCACCGGACGATTGCCCGTCTAAATAGCTCACATCACCACGGGTTTCTAAGATTGCAAGGTTTGACGAGGGGTACTAGGATGACCAACTGGCAACATTGCTAAAGGTTCAGCCTTGAGGATGCAAAAGTTGCAGAACGCTACCAACACTATTGGATCGAGGAGCTTCACACAGCTTCATAGGCAACCACATGGTCCACAAGCTGCGTTTTTAGACCAAACCAAGGGTGTTTGAAGGAAAAACCGATGACGGGAGACTATAGATATGGAGATTCCTAGAACCATTACGAATGTAAGTTGGAGGTGTATGTGATGTAATGGTCGGGAGGTCTTGTCTAATGAGCTATCACAAAATCATCCTTGGATGAAATTTCCTATACCGGCACAATCCATAGATTGGATCAAACAGCGGCGACGTCTACGTGGAGATCAATGTCGCCAAACAACAACTTCCATGTGTGGGACGGAAACCAGTAGTGGAAGCACCAGAGGTGGAAGCAATAGAGGAAGCCGCAGAAGCGAAAAAGTGACAACCTGTGCAACCGATACTGCTCAACATGGCCAAGCACTATACACGACGAGGAGCTCGTGCATGGCTCATACATCTCAAGCCAATGGGAGAAGCGGAAGTGGTAGCACCTGAATCATCATCGGCCTCATCAGCCTCATCGGCATCAATGAAGTTCGCGATGATACCCAAAGAGTTTGCACCCCTCATCCACAATTTTGCAACCGTCTTCCCTGACGAACTCCCAAAGAATTCATCTCCTCAGTGAGACATCCACCATCTCATCAAATTGAAGCCGGGCAGCAAACCTACCGTTCAAGGGGCCTATCAGATGAGCGATCACAAGCTGACCGAGCTGAAAGAGCAGCTCGACAAGATGCTCAATCAGAGGTTCATCTGCCCATCCATGTCACCATACGCCGCACCAGTACTACTTGTAGAAAAAAGAAAATCAGCAAGATGCAGATGTGCGTGGATTATTGGACATGGAACAAAACTACCATCAAGAACCACTACCCTCTTCCACGAGCTGACAAAATCTTGACCAACACCGAGGGGCCTGAATTTACAGAAGAATCAACTTATGTAGCGGATATCACCAAATACGCGTGACAGACACCGACATTGAGAAGACGGCATTTCGAACCTTTGAGTTCGCAGTCATGCCGTTTGGACTCGCAAATGCCCCGGCAACGTTGATGGCGGCAATGGTCAATGTTTTTTGCTCTTACCTCAACGATTTTTTTGTGGTGTACCTCAACAACATTCAGGTGTACATCCACACCCTGGAGGAGCACAATGGACATCTTGGAAAGGTCCTCAAAGTCTTACAAAGAGAGAATTATTTTGGAAAACTCTCAAAATGCGACTTTGGTTGACGTTTGAATGATTTCTTGGGTCACGTCATCAAGGGCGGACGGATCACCATGGATCCAAGAGAAGTGGCAGCAGTCGCTGATTGGCCAACGCCAACCACTGTTCAAGAAATTCAAGTTTTTCTCAGATTCTGCAATTACTACCGGAAACTTGTACGTGACTACTCCCGAGTGTCAGCGCCTCTTTCTATCTTCACTCAAAAGGAAAACGAGTTGCGGTAGAGAGACAATGTAAAAGAAATTTTCACTGCTTTGCGGAAAACTGTGCCCTCGGCTCCAGCCGTACAATTAGCAGATTCAACGGTCGACTACGTCATGGCCACGAATGTATTGGAAAGAGTCATTGGCACGATCATTCTGCAAGACCATGGCAACGGCAAACAACCAGTTGTCTACATGTGTCAAAAACTGCGAGGACCAAAACTCAACTACGCAGTACACCAGAAAGAGATGCTGGTAGTCATGCACGCATTCAAGATGCGGCGATGCTATCAGGAGTGTCGCCGATGCATCGTGCGCACCGACCACCACGCCATAAACTATTTGAAGACGCAGCCAAATCTCAGTCAAAGTCAAACCAGATGGATGGAGTTCCTTGAATCCGTGTTCAGGTACAAAACCGAGTACTGACTAGGCAAAGTCAATCCGGCAGATACACTCAGCTGCAAACCAGATTTTATGGCTGACGTGGCGACGCTAGAGCACAGCGTGACCCGTACCTCACCTGTTTGCACGAGGCTACGACCAGTACGGCGGATATGATAAAACAAAATTCTGGTTTGATGCACCCTACTGGGGACGGCGCTTTACTCGCCAAGTAGTCGTTCGACCGAACAATGAACTTTGCCGTATGCTACTCAAAGAGTGCCACGACACCGGACCATGTGGACACTTCCGAGAGGACAAGGCGCTGAAGAAGTTTTCAAAGAACTATTGGTTGGAATATATGTAATCCAACATGGCCGAATTATGTAAAACCTGCAACACGTGTCAACGACAAAAATCCCATCGCACGAGGCCACCCGAACTTCTGCAACCGCTCCCTGTTCTGACTGAACCATTGGCAGACATCTCCATGGACTTGGTCACAGGATTACGGGTCAGACCCGGGGGATATGATGCAATCCTCGTGGTCATCGACAGCTTTTATGAAATGTCCCACTTCATCCCGACAACAACCACTGTCACCGCCGAGCGAACAGCATCTAAATAACATCGTACGGCTTTTTTTTTTTTTGGTTTGGCTTTTATAGATGGTCCGGGCTGAAAATACCTCCCAATGGGCCCCCTTCCGGGGACTGCTACAATGGCAACCGCCGGTCCGTTTCACTCCCTCCAGGCTAGGCATCGGCTAAGTCAGGCAATACAATTCCATCCGGGGACAGGTTTACCATCCCCGGATAAAAGACGTGCAGAGAACCATAACAAACGGAAAAGATGGTCAATTTACCAGCCATTTTTTGGCGCAAACTGATGACTTGCTATGGTAGCAGAATTCAACATTCAACCGCGTTTCATCCTCAAACCGATGGTCAAACCGAGCAAACATATCAGACACTTGAACAGCTTCTCCGAACACTATGTGAACCTCACTGGATGGATTGGGCACAAAAACTCCCAACCGCCGAAATCGCATTAATTTGGCAGTTTCCACCGCATTGGGTAAAACCCCATTTGAAGTGGTGCATGGCTAACTTCCCTACACATGAGCCACACTACAAAGTCACTGCATCATTCCCGCAGTCGACATTCAACACTGAGACTTCACCACAATCTAAGTGGAAACATGGCAAACCGTCGCAAAGACACAAGTAGCGATGAAGCAAGCAGCTGGCCGACATCCCAACGACGACATCTTTGTTGCTGGCAACAAAGTCCTCCTCAACTTGGCAAACATCAAGCTTCGCAGATCCGACTGTTTGAAGCTCAAACCGCGATGGTTAGCCCGGTTTGAGATCCAACGCATGCAAACCCCTCTGGTTGCGCAACTCAAGTACCCCAACACTATGCAAGTTCATTCAGTGTTACATGTCAGTAGACTCAAGCACTACCGAGACCCCGGAGAAAACTTCCTTGGCAGAGATATCCCTCCTCCGCCTCCAGTTCAAGTGGACGGAGACACGGAGTACGTCATTGACAACATCCTCGGCCATCGACGACGAGGCAAGACGACAGAACATCTCGTCAAGTGGCATGGTTACGACGCCGTGCATAACAGTTGGGAATCCTAGGACAGCCTCCGAGATGTTGATCACCTCAATAAAGCTACTACCGCCATCACGGGGCCACATCTGTTCTGGCGCTGGGACGTTGCTGCTAAAAGGGGAGGAAGTGTTACGTACCAGACGTACATGAGTCCCTAATCTTTCCAACTAGGCATTTCTGTTATCACACACACAACCCATTGTGCCGCAAAAATTATGATATTGACTCCGAAGATCAAGGACAACCTAGCTAACTGCCTCCACCTCAATGGATATTCCCAAACCTTTTGGCAACTTTGACCAGTCTCGCGAACCTACAAATAGAAGTATCACAACCTTTCAGTAGACTTCTCAACACACTGAGACAAATCTGGATTCATAAACATGCATCTCGCATCTTCACCGTCGATTCTCAGAGACCCCTGACTTCTCAGGGGACTCTCTCAAATCCGACCACTCAACACGCAACTCCACATGCGTTGCTCGATGATTCAGCCAACGACCTCGACAATGCTTCATTCGTAACTTGACACTTGTATACATATGATCGATCCTTTTGACACTTGCCATTGAAGTACACTTGCCGCTAAATATAAAATGCTCAAGTGTCCCAAATTCTAAATCATGTTCTCCTTGCAACTGCTACCTGCTCACTATCTAGGTTCCGTTCAGCGCAACATAGTGCTCATTTGGATATAGCGTTTTTTTGGATGCTCACTGGATATAGCATTAATGACGAGTAAAAAAGTTACAGATTTGGATATGGCATGGTTCATGTGTGAAGATTGGACATAATTATATTTTTACTAGCTAAGCTAACAAACTTTTGGTACGGGGTTGTGACCATATACTCATCGAGTTCTCGATAGATCCCCCATATCCACAGACCGCTCTTTAGTGACCCCATATCTAGAGGTCGAGAAGTTTATGTCTGCCATACCACGGGCTCACAGAATTAGAATTCCATGTCCACGTAACGTAGTATAAGAAAGTAAATTCCACATGCTTTTATTAGAGGAACCATATGTCCACACTGGGCTATACGCTAAAAAGCAAATTTCGTGAACGGAACCGTCCGTGGTCAGCCGTTATCCGGTGCAGTCCCAAAAACGGCACTTTCACTTGACAAGTACAGGACAAGTGTCTAGGCGATCTCTCGTGCAAACGGACAAAGCGGAGAGCATGGGCATCACGGATGTTTGAAATTGTAGCAGCAAGGAGTAGTAAGCGCGACCATTTAGGGAGGGGGGGGGGGGTTTCCACTCCACGTGGATGGGAGGTCTATGAACTGGTCAATGCGTAGTTTTGACGGGTTCCAATTGAACCCACTTGTCCATGCCGCAAAACTTCGCTTTAACGCTCGCATCCTTTGTCAGCGTGAAGAGCGCATTGCGTTGTAAAAGGTCACAAACCTGAACGACATGGCACTTTGAGCCGCGAACATAGATTCCAACAATGCAATACAACGTCCGCGGTACTTCGCTTTCAATTGCGTACAGAATCCGTCCCCATTGGCATCTCACAGTGCTTCAATGTCTTGAGGACAGAGCCCTACCCGTACCAGGATGCCTACATACGATGGGTGGTCTGTGGATGTCCTATGGCCTGAACCAAGCAAAGCAAGGCGACAGTGGAGGCTCATCAAGGAGGATTGGGACCGGAGACATGCACCCTACCCTCGGATCTTCATTAATGGCAAAGCCCCAACCCTGGAAGTCATGTTTTGGGTGACTGGACACCGGATGCCTTTACCCCGGCCCAATGATTGTGGGAACATTTGAGAACCCTGGAACTCTACGGACCCGTTAGTGGACGAGGTCATAACGCTTCTTGCAAGGTTGTGAGACTAATGGATCCTTGAACATGATGATTGTTTTTCACTGACTACTCGCTGTTCCCACTCACCTGTTAAGACGATAAGCCACATGGAAACACTGATGTTTTCAGATTGAGAACAGTACTTGTGCATGATGGAGGTGTTCACAATCCATGCACGGGCAAAACATTGTTATTCTCTCAGGATAATGAACAAAACATCCATGACAATAAACATGTTATGTGCAGTCTAACCACCATTGTAGACAGTTCTAGAACATTACGTGTGAAGGATGGAGTTGTGGAAAGTGTATGCATGGACACAACATAGGAAATTGAACCAAAAAATCAAATGAAACTGAAAGGACATGCATAGTGCACCCAACAATGATTGAATCTATGAAACGGTACCTGCAAAAGATGGACTTGTACATAATGCTGGCATGGGCACATCATTGCTACTCACATGGGAAAATAAACCATATGTCCATTAATAGTGAGACAAGGGAAAACAATGGAAAGCACAGCACGACCACTTATAGTGGAACATTCATTGTGATCCATACACAAACAGACTAGGACATGTGGTCCCATAGTGATTGCAATGTGTGCTCAGTGTGCAAAGCCTGCGACGAAGGGACCTCGGCGTCCACTGACCAACCAACGCTGGGCTGAAGGGGGCAAAGAGTAGATCCAGGACATGATCTCACAGGCAGGACACAAGTTGCCTGTGACACATCAGTAATCTGGGTAGTATTCTACAAAATCCTTGTTTTCCACTGACTCGGATGTAGACAACATAGACAAAGAGTCCTCTGATTCGTTGTCGTCCATGTCGTAGAAGACATCTTCCTCCTCGTGACACAGACTTTCACCTTTGAGACAGGTTCCATGATGACATGGACACATGTACATTTTGACAATGTGAACGGGTCTTGGTGCCCAGTCCTTCCATCTCATGAGGATGTATGTCACACCAGCTCCGGCTATGAAGGATGTCACACACTCCATCACACTTGTCACCGGCGGCAACAATAGGAGCCCAAATTTTATTGTTGTGGAAACTCAAGTTGATTGCAAGAGAATGAACAACAAAACAACGGCATCCCTTTATTGTACAACATCTAAGCATGTCTAACGTGTATTCAATACTTTCTCTACAAACTGTGTTCGAGTCCTGGAAGTGGACGTTTACATGGAGAATTTGTACAATTGAGGTTCAAATGGGGCAATTTTTTGGGTTTAAAAGGAACAACATCTCACCAAACAAAAACTCCAACACTACCAAATGCAATCTGACCATCCCAACCCTAGCAGCTCCTCACCCTAGTGGTGTCCTAGCACTGCAAGGTCAATCCATGAAAATACTTATCTTCTGCTTAACTACTCCCTTCTGGTCCCCATTGAGGACACCAACAAACGTTGGAAGTACTATCCCTTGTGACAATGTGTGCTCCCATCTGCACCCAGTTTTGCATTACCTGTNGTCTAACGTGTATTCAATACTTTCTCTACAGACTGTGTTCGAGTCCTGGAAGTGGACGTTTACATGGAGAATTTGTACAATTGAGGTTCAAATGGGGCAATTTTTTGGGTTTAAAAGGAACAACATCTCACCAAACAAAAACTCCAACACTACCAAATGCAATCTGACCATCCCAACCCTAGCAGCTCCTCACCCTAGTGGTGTCCTAGCACTGCAAGGTCAATCCATGAAAATACTTATCTTCTGCTTAACTACTCCCTTCTGGTCCCATTTGAGGACACCAACAAACGTTGGAAGTACTATCCCTTGTGACAATGTGTGCTCCCATCTGCACCCAGTTTTGCATTACCTGTAAAGCACAAATAACATGGTTGCATGAGTAATTCTCATCAAGGAATAAAAGAGGGACTAGCACGATGTGTAGGGTACATGGAAACCAACATATGAAACCCACCATCTAGAAGACATCGGGCTTGTTATCCCACTCTTCAGCGCACTCCTCCCAGCCATCCATGATGCAAGCCTGCTGTTGCTCACGGACAGTGCGCTCCTCTCACTCCCTCTGCTGTTGCGGGTCAGCAAAGTGGTCATTGTCCTCCTGCTCCTCCTCCTCTGAGTCACTCAAAATGTGTCTTTCAGGATCGTAGATCTCTTCCTGGGCAGAGTTATATCCTGCTACCTGGGGGTCGTACTCAGCGTTGTCATTGACGGCTGCAGTAGTTCCTCTTGCCGTTGCACTTGTCGCAACAAGTGTAGAGGCTGTAGCACCAACTGTGCTTGCAGTTGCACTTGTAAGCCTACGCCATGCCTGCCCTACCCATTCCCAGCCTGCAGCAATGCCCAAGAAGTTGGTGCCTGGGCTGTCTTCCAGAAGCAAAACAATGGTGTGTGCTGCTGTGCCCGCTTTTGCTATTGCTCTTGCGGTGGTGCGGGGGGTACCAGTTGCAGCTGTAGCAACTTCAACTTTAGCTACTTCAGCCTGTTTTTCCGTTTGGGTCTCACTTGGAGGCTACCGCCCAGCATATGCCTCTACTCTGACGGCATCCTCTGCGCGCTATAGCCGGCGTCAAAGAATTTTGGTAGCTGCCTCTATAGCAGGAGCAACAATATGCCCATTCTTACACTTTTTCATTGTGTGTCCCTGTTGGTTGTAGCGAGGACAAATGTAGTTCTTCCTACGCTTGTCCTCGCGGTCCCAGCGTGCACTCTTGGGCCGCCCTGCACCACGTTTAGGGCCCTGCTGCTTCCACAACACCCCCTCCTCGACTTTCAGCGACGCTGGGTTAATGCCTGGCATGGGGTAGTTGTATGTGTGCATGTATGACATGCGTGTGAGTCCAATGTCGCATACTGGCTCGGGCTGCTTTCCACGACCAATGACAAAGGCGCAAGCATGCGCACATGGTTAGCCCCACTCCTTCCACGTCCCGCACGTGCAAGTCCGGTCCAGTGCGTTCACCATGCAAGTCCTATTGCTTGGCCTTGTCACGCTCGCAGAGTGCGGACCTTCCTCCACCACTTTGTAGTTGTGGGCAAAGACGCTGCTGTCGAGCAGCCGCTTTGCTGGATTGGGTGCAAGTTGTTCTTTGCATGACTTGCACCATCTGCGCCAATCTGCAAGCAAGCGCTGAACCCACGTGTACAGGGAAACAAAACAATAGAAAAGAAGCATTTTCCGGCAGTTGACGATGCAGGAATTTAAAGAATTGGTTGCATTCAATGTGGTGTGCCCTCCATGCCCAAAAGGACAATACAGTCTGGCCCACTGTTCCTTCGGAATGCCGCCAACTCCATCTGCTCCAAGGAGGTACGCTAGAGCTCTGGAATTCGCGACACGCAGCTGTTCTTCACACCTCCACCACTCTGCGGGTGTCAGCGCATGTGCCATATGTCAAAACGAGTAGCCAGCCTGCTTGCCGAACTTGAGCCTTATGTTTTGCCATAGGTGGAAGCAATAGTAGGTATGATGTGCCCCCGGCAACTCTTTCTCCACCGCATTGAGCAGCCCCTTGTCCCCATCCAAGATGACAACTGTACCCTTTTCAGCCGTTGTGGGATATGTGGTCGCCAACTGCTCCATAAACTATTTCCAATTCTTCTCATTCTCTCCCTGAACTATTGCCCACGCCATCGGCACAGCGTTGTTGTTGGTGTCAAAGAACTGGCTGATGATGAGCCAGTGACCGTTTTTAGATGGATGCCGTCCATTGTCAGGATCCGGCGAGCATGCTGGAAACCCAAGACAGTGGCTCCTCGTGCCATGAATGCATGGATGAAGACGTCGTCCTTGGATACCTCGGCCACAGCGTGCGTGTAATGGTCCACACATTTCAGCTCCAATGCATGACGTAGAAAATGTTAGAAGCATGTCACACATAGTTTGGAGTAAAGGGGAAGAACTGTGAAAACATGGCATAATGTCTTGCCTCCTCACCGTACACTGGGAAGAGGCTCCACGATAGGACTTTCGGGCCAATGAGATTTTCTTATGCCTTTGACTTGGCTTGGTACATTGTGTTCTTTTCCACCACTTTGCCGGTTGCTTTGCGCACAACTACGGACAACCTCATTACGTCCGTTGTCGGGTTCTGCTTCAGCGTTGACGCTGAAGTGGGTGGCGTGCCACCCAGTTCATAGTCTTTGCAGGATCACCACGACCTACGCCAGAGACACTCTTGTGACCGTCCACGAACTCGGAGGCGATGACGGCGGCTCCGTTTGGGGTGAGGTGCGCACACAAAAGCCACCGACAACCTTTCTCCTTGAACTTTCCACAACGTGTAGTAAACCATGTCTTTCACTGCGTAGCCACCAGATAGTAATGCGGTTGGTGATGGCGTAGTCATCCACAACTGCACGTGCCTCCGCCGTGTCTCAAAACAACATCCCTACAGGACAAGTTGACTCGGCTTTCTTGCGCTTTGGGGCTTGACCCGACGCCTCTTCGTCAAAGGACACTGCAGAACAAATGAATAGAGAGATCCACTTTGAATGAACAGCGCAAAAACCAAAACAGAACACAAGAAGAGGACAGGACACAATTCTTACCAGTAGTATGACTCGGGGGAGACAGCCTCGGTGTGTCTATTGCTTCCTCTGGTGAAATTAGGAGCACTTGAGCACACTGCTCATGCTCAAGTACTCGTCATACACCAGGTTTTGGATGGATGGGGATTGGGGCATGAGACTTGGCTCGTTGAGCTGTGGGCGTGTCAGTCCACTTGGTACAAAAACCCCAGGAACTACGCCTACACGGGGCTGCTCACTGCAATTGGACTGCCATCTTTGTCAAAATGGGTACATTGTATGTAAAATTGGACATAAATGGACGACGTATCCACGCTCACCGGGCTCACGGGCGTTAACATCCTCGTCCATGGCGCATGGTAGCCTAACGAGGTAGGTGTCTAAGAAGCATGACGGGACATTGTACCCTGCTGTGGACAGCGGTTGACAGTAGGGTCCAATGCGAGACTCCAGGACACCCTCAATAGGACACTCAAAGGCGACGGGCTTGCCACCGGCCTTTGACATGACGGGTGCATGGTCCACAAAATAGACAATGTGGCACGTGTTCGCGGGGGTTGTCCATTTCCTACCAAGTAAACCGACAACATGAACAGCCTCGTACATCCACGCTACTCATGTGACAAAACGTCGATGCATCAAACTTCGCGCAAACAACAAGATTGTGAACATTGGACAAAAAAAAATCAGACGACATTTGCAGGTTGGCGGATGCTGACATCGACGACCAGGGTGCCCACGGGAGGTGCTATTGTTTTTGATTACAAATGCCAATGTCAAGCATGATTGTCATGTGAAAGCATTATATCGACAATGAATATCTGTAACAGGTCGAGGGAGTCCGACATATTTCTACATGCAGAAAGGTTGTCCCCATGCATTACAATGGCATCTCGATGGGGTAACATTCATGTTACACATTCAGGACAAATCTATTGGACGGTGTCATTTCACATTGCTTAAGTAGTGTTATTTCGTCAGCGGCCAAAATCGTAAAACGAACACTCGTAATCTACGGATGTGCACAAAAAAACTTTTCCGCAAAATTTAATCACCCCATGTCCATTGCCTTCAAAGATGTACGCCATACCGGTATGGCGTACTAATCTTCACTGTACTGGACATGGCGTGGATATCGACGACTAGTGCGAACACTGCTTTCTTGAGTTTTAGGGCGGAAAGCCAATGTACCCTTCATTTTGGACAATAAGCCCCATCCGCCCCAACGTCAGAATGAAGAGCCCCATCTGCCCCTTTGTCAGAACGATAAGCCCAATCTATCCCTGCATCGGAACGATAAGCCTCATCCGTACCTGCGTTGGAACAATAAGCATCCTCCACCCCTACCCAAGAACAATAAGCCTCATCCGCACCTGCCTCAAAATGATAAACCCCATTTGCCCCTTTTGTGCAGACGCGAGTTTTAGGCGTAACAAAAGAAAAACTACATACCCCTCTCATTTTTCAAAAGACAGCATGTCAAAGTCGCATGGCATGTAGCGTCGATATGCTGACATCACCTCTATTGGTATAACAATCACAAACTCCTTCATAGAGGGGTTTGTGATTTTTCGGAAGTGGTTTGCGAGGATTCTGCATGGGGGGTTTCAACATCCTTATGGAACGTGCTGGGTGTTGTGCTTTGTGCCTTTCCTGTACAGTTTACTGTGACCACTCGGCCGTGTCCATACTCGTGCAGATCCTTGAGGCGGGTGGCCCTGTGGCATCGGCGCGACGACAGGCGGCGGACTACCAGCTTGGAGCTGGCCGACCACTGTACCAGAGCCTCAGATGCCACCGGGACTCTCTGCTGTGTCTGCTACATCCTGCAGGCGTCTTTCGACAGACTGGCCATGAGGCCTATTTGCATGTTTTTGCATTGTATGTTCACTGTCTGTCGATGGATGCATGCACGTGACCAGTCATAGCGTTCGTCTTTTGATTCTGCACGTCTAGGTTTAGACGGCGTAGCATTCTGACATGTGTGCGCAGAGTTACGGCCAAAACAGTGGTTTTGGACCGGTTTTAGGACAACTCTTGGATTGCCGCGTGCGACACCCGCCGTGCACCGCGGCAGGTATTTATGCCTTGGACCTGTCATTTCTCATTTCTCTCTGAATATGCTATATTGAAGCATTCTGGCACTTTGCCTTGTGTCTCCTAGCCAAACCCGTGTCGTAGTGTGTACGACCTATGACTGTCGACACCGTCTGATCAGGCACTGACGCCTAGTCAGCGGCTGCGTTGCTAGGAAGCTTCCACACATTCTCTCATGGTATCAGAGCAGTGAGACAGTTCTCACTGAGTTGCATAGCAGAGACGCAGCAGAGCAGCAGCAGTGAGTCACCGCTGCTGTAGAGTTCCTGAGGCCTGTTGGAGACAGCCGGTCGCCGTCTACACAGCCCCATCCACCACGTGAGATCGCAGCAGTAGAGGCAGCAGCAGCGTTGTGCACCGCAATGCAAGGTGCGTGGCGGCTGCAGTGAGTGCAGCCGCCCCTCCCACAGCCGCAGCAGCAGAGCAACAATAGCAGAGGCGGCGGTAGCAGTAGCGCAGCAGCAGCAGCCGCAGCAGCAGCGGCGGCAGCACCAACGCAACAACAGCAGCGGTAGTAGCAGCACAGCAGCAGCGGCAGCAGCAGCAACGTACCAGCAGCAGCGGCATCCGCGGTGGCAACAGCACAGTAGCAGCAATAGTAGTAGCAGTAGCAACGCAGCAGCGGTAGCAGCAGCAACGCGCAGTGGTGGCAGCGAGCAGCAGCCACAGCACGCTGCAGCAAAAACGCAGCCGCTGCTACCACCGCTGCATCCGCAGCTACACAGCTGCTGCTGTAACTGACAGCGCAGCTACAGCAGCAGCTGGGCGGAAGCTGCTACGCAGCTTCCGCGTAGCGTCCGCACGGCCACCGCGGAGCGGCTGCACGCGCAAGCAGATTCATGAAAGATAAATGAAAAAAAAGAGACAAGCCAAAGTCAACAACTTTGCTTGCTGACGTCATCAGTCGTGCTGACGTCAGCAACCACCTGCTGACGTCAGGACCATACATAGTCAAATGTTTGGCCGGTCAGTCAAAAGTTGCCAGCGTTTCAACTATTCGAGAAACGCTGACGCATTTAAAATCCGACAAAATTCATCCGTCGCCGCATATTGAGCGGCGACATGAGCTTGTCCGATAGCAAGGAGAAGGGACCAGGCGATCCCTCCTCCTCCTCGTTTGGCATACTGAGTCCACGCTCGCAGGCCATTGAGGACTTGCGCAGCCAGTAGAATGAGATGCATCGTCTCTAGAGAGAGTAGGTTGACGCTATCCGCACGCTGACTGAGCTTCTGCGCGCTCAGTCCATGACCCCTCCACGGATTTCTGAGGGAGCTGCCGGAGTTGCGGTCTCTACCCAACATTCAGTCCAGGCACCCTTTACAGGCGCTCCACCTGACCCACCACCTGCTGACCTCCTCAATGATGAGCCACTACACGATGAGCCATTCATGCCAGGCATCACGGATGATTCCCAGGAGCATGAGATTCGAGTTCTCCAGGAGCGCTTTCGTCAGCTGCAGACGGGTACCCGACCTCCACCGGTTTCCCCGATACGATCATCACCTCACTACCCTGGCGATCACCCTCTCCCAGGAGTCTTTCCCATGTCTTGTCCTACTCAGCCGTTGGTTGCTCTCCCCACGGAGAGGCAACCTAAGGACTTTGAGGCACGACCACCACGGTACATCTGCGAGGATGGTTTCGACTGCTGGGAGATCCTGTTTCAAGTGTGGGCTATATCTGAGGGAGTGTGGCCTTACTACCACAGCCCGTACCAGTCTACAAACCCAGCACAGGCACTGACAGTAGCCCAGGCCATGCGCGGACTTCTCTACGCCATGCCACGCGAGACTGTCGTCGACTTTCGCCCCTTCCTTGGCAAGGCTGGCACAGGCACCGACGCCGATCCTTGTGGAGGCTCGGATCTGGCGTTATCCCTGCTGGCCGCAGAGACGCACGCCACTCGTGCGTCACACGTTTGTGCTTTCCATTCGCTTTGTCAGGGGCCTGTTGAGTCTGTAGTGGATTACTAGCGACGCGCTATGCGTATCTACACGCGTCTGGGGACCTGAGGAGGCACACAGTTGTGGGCGCTTCGGACGATTATGCTCGGAGTTTGCCTTGAGTACACCAACATCTTCACATGGTACAGCGACGTTATCCTCGAGCCTTTCTCAGCCACTTTACAGCTACTCCCTTGGGCGCATCAGCTTTTCCTCCAGGTGATTTCAGCTCGTGAGGCAGCAGTAGCGCATCAGGAGACCTCCCTCGCTGCAGCAGTCATCGCATCACCACCATCTTCTTTCTTGCAGTCACCCTCATCCACCTCCACCATGACCACCTCATCTTCCTCCTCCTCTTTGACCCCGTCTATACCCACGCAGACACAGGGCGGTGTAGCAGCCGCCCAGGGGAAGAAGAAGAATAGGAAGCATGGATCAGGTCAGTAGCAGTTGTCATTCAGTGGTAGCAGTGGCCGTTTTGTGCACTGCTACAGCTATGGAGGCGCCCATCGCTACACCGAGTGCCAGCAGCCGCTTGACTGGGCGCGGATCACCCATGGGCTTCAGGCTGCTCATGCTCTTTGTTCCACGTCCGACACATCCCCCGCACCCTCCTCGGGACGTGCGGCGGCCACGACTGCAGCTGTTCGTGCGTCCTCACTGGCGAGCAGCAGCGATCCGGACCCACGCGACCGCACCATCGCCGAGCTTCGTCATCTTCTGGCGCTTCGCTTTCAGGGAGGTGTGAGTGTGTTCTCATCGCGTGTGGTTCACAGACTGCTTGTTCATCCGTTCCCATGGCTCATGATGACGCATGTGGGGGAGCACAGTCAGCATGTGATGATGATGGGCCTGACTGCACTGACTGGATTCATGAGTCTCATCTTCGTGATGTACGTCGTTCCTCCCCACTATCGGCTCACTGTCCCTCTGATGCCGAGTGTTCCATTGCTCGTTGTACAGTGACGTCCACCAGTCATGGCTCCAGTGGCACTTGGATCATTGATTCTGGGGCCACCCATCACATGACGTGCCGTCGCAGTGACTTTGTCGTACTTGGTCCTGTCACGACTGTCCATTCTGTTCGTACAGGCTCTGGTCAGTCCTTGCCAGTCGACGGTGTGGGGGTTGTATGTTTCGACGGTCGTTCTGGCCCCTTGTATCTTTTTGACGTGTTCTTTGTGCCTGATCTTGAGCTCAGCGTGCTTTCTGTGCATGCCTGCACTCTGATGTGTCTCTCTGTGGAGCACACCACTGATTCAGCGACTGTGACTGCTACTGACACCCGTAGCATTGTCTTGCGTGCTTCAGTCATAGATGATTTGTACCGTATTATTCGGCCCTCCTCCCCTTGCTCTCCCTCCTCATTTGTTTGCGTTTTTGTCACTGGTGTTCTATCCTCGGAACACCAGCGGTTGATTCATCGTCGTCTGTATCACGTGGGCTCCGACACTATGTCGAAGCTCATTCGGACACAGCCTACTCTTGGTCTTGACGTGGCTTCTTTCGAGAAGCCACCCAAGACCGACTGTCTTTTCTGCGCTCAGGGGAAGATGCACCGGTGCACCTACCCTGACTCGCGCTCCCAAACGCTTAGGCCTCTCGAGTTGGTCCACTCGGACCTTCTCGGTCCTCTCCCGGTCGAGTCCCTGTCCGAGAGGGGCCGATATGTTCTGACGCTGACTGATGACTTCACCCGCATGCGGTGGGTCTACAGTCTGCGTCAGAAGAGGGACGCCGCCCTTGCGGTTCGGCTCTGGCTCGTGATGGCTGAGCGTCAGTCTCGCCACACGCTACATACTTTTCGCTCAGATCGCGGCGGCGAGTTCCTTGGTGAGATGGACTCCTTCTTTGCTCAGCACAAGATTTTTCACCAGGTCTCCGCTCCTGCTACTCCACAGCAGAACGGTGTATCTGAAGGCAGGAACCGCACCATGGAGGATGCGGTTTACACCATGCGGTCTAAGTGCGGTCTCCCGGAGTCTTTCGCCTTCGAGGGCTTTGCCTACATGACTTGGGGCTGGAACCGCCTCCCGCATGGTCCACTTCCGGACCATGTTACACCGTACGAGCTCTGGTTTGGCCACTGTGCTGACCTTCGTCTCGCTCGCGTCTGGGGATCCCTGGCCTTCGTGTGGTAAACCGAGGACCAGCAAGCGTCCAAGGTCTCCCTTCGGGGTCGCTTGTGTGCCTTCATTGGCATCTCCCCGCGGTCAAAGGCCTGGCGTTTTTGGGACCGCACTCCCCGTCGCGTCATTGAGTCCCGTGACGCGCTGTTTTTTGAGTCACTCACGTACCATGACCTGACTTCAATCACAGCCCTCTCCGCAGCCCATGTCCCTTCCTGTGAGGGTCCTCGGCGGATGGGGGAGACTTCTACGCCAGCGGCCATCCCTCGTCCGGCTGATGTGTCCGCTCGAGCCTCCTCTCGATCTCCAACCCTTGATGATCCGGCTATCATTGCCGTCGGCTCAGAGATCTCGCCTATACAGCCTGTTTCACACCCCACAGGTACCTCTTCTCTCACGCCTCCTCCTGCACCATCACCTGTGTCTGCCGGCACCCCTGCTCCTGCGTCTGACCCAGTCTTGCCCACTCCCGTTCCTACGTCGGTTGGCACCCCTGCCTCACTGTCCGGACCAGCCTTACCTGCTGTCACGCCTAGCCCCGCGTCTCCCACACACTCATCTCCTCACTCGGCATCTTCGGCTACCTCGTCTCAACCCTCACCAGCTGTGGTCGTACCTGTTCCTGTGGTCGCAGCTGTCCCTGAACCTAAGGTACGCCCCTCAACCTCCGGTTACTCCCGTGAGCCCGGTGGTCGCCTTCGACCACTAGACTCCGGAGCTTAGCGAGCGTCGGGTTCCGGACCCAGGCGTTCCAGTCGCAGCATCGCGAGCGGTGATCCAGGCACAAAGGCCTTAGGCCTGAGTGCGCGCATCGAGCTTTCAGAGGTACATCCAGCGTGCCCTGTAGGGCACGACCTGGTCACTCGCAAGTTCCATATCACCTGTGACGTAGCAGCTGATCTCGTGCCCGTCAAGCCCGACACTGAGGCATGTGCACTCGCCACGCGGAGTTCCCCCTCTATGGCGCCTGACCCCGGCACATTGAGGAAGGCTCTCTCATCGGAGGATGCCGATGCCTGGCGAGCTGCTTACGAGGATGAGCTTCGCGCTATCCGAGAGCACAGAGTCTATGAGCTTGTCAACCTTCCCCCTGGGAGGAAGGCAATTCAGGTCAAGTGGGTCTTTCGTAAGAAGGTGAAGCCGGATGGCTCACTGGAACTCTACAAGGCCCGCTTGGTCGTCAAGGGGTACTCTCAGATTGAAGGAGTCGATTACACTGACACCTTTGCCCCTGTCGGGGCATGACCTCAGCTCGAGCTCTGTTCGGTGTAGTGGCTCAGCATGACTAGGAACTGCACCAGATGGATGTGAACAATGCGTTCCTCCATGGCTCTCTAGATGAGGAGATCTACGTGGCTCAGCCACCAGGTTTTGAGGACGCTGACAAGGACTAGCGCTTGCGCAAGTCCTTGTACGGCCTCATGCAGTCTCCACGGTGTTGGAACCGCGAGATCACTGGCACTTTGACTCGCGCAGGATACGTACGGAGCGAGGCAGATCCATCCCTCAGATCCCTCATCCTACCGACACCCGAGCGGTTCACCGCCATCCTGGTCTATATAGATGACCTCCTGATTGCGTCTCCGTCCTTGGAGGCCATGAGGGAGGCCAAAGCTATCCTGCAAACTGCCTACAAGATGAAGGACCTCGGTCCGGCATCGGTGTTTCTTGGTATGGAGATCGTGCGAGATCGAAGACATCGAACATTGTTGCTGCATCAGGCCCGATACGCACGAGTCGTGGGGGTGCACTTCAGCGATCTCCTTCGTGCAGTGCCATCCGCTTCCACACCTCTTACACCCGATGGGCAGGATGCCCTGAAGGTGAATGATCCTACACAGCTGGGGGAGACAGTGGACGTGACCTTGTACCTCCGTCTCATCGGATCTCTCATGTACCTAGCCACCACCACGCGTCTCGACATCGCGTTTGCCGTCAACCTCCTTGCTCAGTTCTCGCAGGCTCCACGTGCGAGAGCCCTTCACGCGGCTGTGCGAGTGGTATGGTACGTGGTCTCCACGCCGTACCTTGGACTCTGCTTTCGTAGGCACCGTTCGGTTGTCCTTGACAAGTACATTGACAGTGACTGGGCTTGGAGCCCTAATGGGCGCAGTCGTACTGGCTACGTGTTTCTGCTCGGTGGTACCGCTTTGTCTTGGCGAAGCGGGAAGCAGGGCTGCATTGCACATAGCTCGTCAGAGGCAGAGTATGTTGTTTTGGGTGCAGGGGCTGCGGAGGCAGTATGGCTGCAGCGCTTGTTTCTTGAGCTTGGGCAGTCAGCACCCGCCATTGTGCTGCGTTGCGACAACCAGAGTGCTCTCGCCATTGCGGAGAACTCTAGTGTTTTTCATGCTCGCATAAAGCATATTGCGGTTGAGCATCACTTCGTTCGTGATCTGGTGGAGCGACGCGTGATCTCCATCATGTGGATTGGTACTGACGTGCAGCGAGCTGATTTCTTGACGAAGGCACTTGCTCGCGGAAAGTTCCTGGTGGCCATTTGTTCTATTGGGCTTCGTCCCGTGCGTGAGAGTGGTTGAGTGTGGGATATGTGTCTGCGTCTCATTTGTTTGTGTCACTCACTATAGTGTTCGTACCAGTGCTGCACGCATATGGACATGCGTACCATCAGGTCATGGGGGAGTGTTGTGTTTTGTGGCGTTCCTATACAGTTTACTGTGACCACTCGGCTGTGTCCATACTCGTGCAGATCCTTGAGGCGGGCGGCCCTGGTGGCACCGGCGCGACGACAGGCGGCGGACTACCAGCTTGGAGCTGGCCGACCACTGTACCAGAGCCCCAGATGCCACCGGGACTCTCTGTTGTGTCTTCTACATCTTGCAGGCGTCTTTCGGCAGACTGACCATGAGGCCTATTTGCATGTTTTTGCATTGTATGTTCACTGTCTGTCAATGGATGCATGCATGTGACCAGTCGTAGCGTCCGTCTTTTGATTCTGCACGTCTAGGTTTAGACGGCGTAGGATTCTGACATGTGTGCGCAGAGTTACGGCCAAAACAGTGGTTTTGGGCCGGTTTTAGGACAGTTCTTGGACTGCCGCGTGCGACACCCGCCGTGCGCCGCGGCAGGTATTTATGCCCTGGACCTGTCAGTTGTCATTTCTCTCTGCATTTACTAAGCTATTGAAGCTTATGAGACTTTGCGCGTCTCCCTAGCCTGATCCTTGCTGTTTCCTGCACCTGCCTGCTTGCTAGTGCGTCAGCTGACTGGACAGTGTCGCCACGTCAGCAGCAGCAAGGCTAGGAAGCTTCCTAGCAGTTTCTCATGGTATCAGAGCGGTGAGACAGATCTCACCGAGCTGCGCAGCAGAGACGCAGCAGAGCAGCAGCAGTGAGAGTCACCGCTGTAGCAGATCTTCTGGGACCCGCTAGAGACTGTCGACCGCCGTTAACGTGAGACCGCAGCTGCAGAGACAGCAGCAGCGACGCGTACCACCACGCAGAGAGGCGTGGCGGCGGCGGTGCCAGCAGTCCTCCCAGAGCCACAGCAGCTGAGTTGCAGCAGCAGCGCAGCAACCACAGCCGCAGCAGCAGCGTGACAACAACCGCGGTAGCAGCAGCGCAGCAGCAGCAGCGGCAGCAGCAGCGCAGCAGCCACAGCGGCGGCGGCAGCAACAGCAGCCGCAGCGGCAGCAGCAGCACCAGCAGCCGCAGCGCAGCTGCAGCAGCAGAAGCAGCGGCGGCAGCAGCGGCAGCAGCAGCAGCGAGCAGCGCAGCAGCGCAGCAGCAGCAGTAGCGCAGCAGCGCGGCAACGCAGCAGCAGCAGCGGGCGGCGGCGGCAGCGAGCTGCTGCTACAGTGCGCAACAGCAGCAGCGGCAGCGTGCAGCGGCTGCTGCCACCGCCGCGCACGCAGCCACGCAGCTGCTGCTGCAGCTGCTCGCGCAGCTGCAGCAGCAGCTGGGCGGAAGCTGCCGCGCAGCTTCCGCGCAGCCTCCGCGCAGCCGCCACTGGGCGGCTGCACGCTTGTGCAGAACCGCGAGCGAAACCAAAAAAAAAAAATCAGCGTCAACGCTGACGTCAGCATTTTGCTTGCTGACGTCATCAGGTCGTGCTGATGTCAGCAACCACCTGCTGACGTCAGCACCATACTTAGGCAAATTTTTNGCGGACCTACGCAGCCAGCAGGAGGAGATGAGTCGTCTGCAGCGAGAGCAGACTGAGTCGATTCGCACGCTGACAGAGCTTCTGCGTGCTCAGTCCACGGCTCCCTCGCGGACTTCTGGAGGAGCTGCCGGTCTTCTGGCATCCGCACAGCACTCGACTCGGGCGGCCACGACAGGGGTTCCGCCCCCCGCACCTCCCGCACCTCCTGGCACACACTCTCCACTACCTGAGGACCTCTCTGATGACGAGTCACTCATGCCAGGTTTCGAGGATGACGCTCAGGCGCGGGAGGTCCGTCTTCTACGGGAGCGTCTTCGTCAGCTGCAGACGGGCATGCGACCTCCACCTGCGTCTTCGATGCGACCGTCATTTCCTTCCCTCGGAGATCACCCTCTTCCAGGCTTCTTCCCTGTCTCCCGGCCTCCTCAGCCTACGGCTGCCCTTCCCACGGAGCAGCAGCCAAAGGACTTTGAGGCGCCACCCCCACGGTACATCAGCGAGGATGGTTTTGACTGCTGGGAGATTCTGTTTCAGGTGTGGGCCACCTCCGAGGGAGTCTGGCCTTACTACCACAGTCCATACCAGACTACAGACCCAGCACAGGTGTCGACAGCTGCCCGGGCCATGCGAGGACTTCTCTACGCCATGCCACGCGAGACTGTCGTCGACTTCCGCCCCTTTCTTGGCGAGCCAGGCACAGGCACCGGAGCTGATCCTCGTGGAGGCTGGGATCTGACGCTGTCCCTACTGGCCGTAGAGACGCACGCCACGCGTGCGTCCCACATCCGCGCTTTCCATTCGCTTCGTCAGGGACCAGCGGAGCCTACGGCGGATTACTGGCGACGCGCCATGCGTATCTACACGCGCTTGGGCACCTCAGGGGGTACACAGCTGTGGGCACTCCGGGCGATCATGCTCGGAGTTCGCCTGGAGTACACCGACATCTTCGACCGGTACAGCGACGCCGTTCTCGAGCCCTTCTCGGCCTCCATGCAGCTGCTCCCCTGGGCGNCGAGTTCCTTGGCGAGATGGACGCCTACTTTGCTGAGCACGGCATTTTTCACCAGGTCTCTGCTCCTGCCACCCCACAGCAGAACGGTGTCTCTGAGCGCTGGAACCGCACCATGGAGGATGCGGTCCGCGCCATGCGGTCTGAGTGCGGTCTCCCGGAGTCCTTCGCCTTCGAGGGTTTCTCCTACATGACCTGGGTCTGGAACCGCCTCCCGCATGGTCCGCTTCCGGACCATATCACACCGTATGAGCTCTGGTTTGGCCACCGTGCTGATCTTCGCCTCGCTCGCGTCTGGGGTTCCCTGGCCTCCGTGTGGTACACCGAGGACCAGCAGGGGTCCAAGGTCTCCCCTCGGGGTCGCCTGTGTGCCTTCATCGGCATCTCCCCGCGGTCGAAGGCCTGGCGCTTCTGGGACCCCACTCGCCGTCGTGTCATAGAGTCTCGGGACGCGCTGTTTTTTGAGTCACTCACTTACCGTGATCTGACTTCCATCACAGCCCTTTCTGCCACCCACGTCCCTTCCTGTGAGGGTTCTCGGCGGATGGGGGAGATTTCTCCGCCGTCGACTACTGGTCGCCACGCTGATGGGTCCGCTCGAGCCCCCTCTCGGTCTCCAGCACTTGACGATCCGGCTATTATTGCCGTTGGCCCAGAGATATCGCCTGTGCTGCCCACTTCACACCCTACAGACACCACGGCCCTCACGCCTCCTCCTGCGTCATCGCCTGTCCCTGCTAGCACCCTCGCTCAGGCGTCTGATTCAGTCCAGCCCACGTCTGTCCCTGCTAGCACCCCCGTGCAGGTGTCTGCCCCAGTCCAGCACACGTATGTCCCTGTTTCGCCTGACACTCTTTCAGTGTCCGGGCCGGCCTTACCCGCTGGCACACCCAGCTCTGGGTCCCCCACACACACGTCTCCTCGCGCGGCATCCCCGGCTGCCTCGTCTAAGTCCACACCTGCTGCGGTTGTTCCTGACCCTGTGGACGTGCTCGTCCCTACGCCTGCCGCGCGTCCCTCGACCTCCGGTTACTCTCGTGAGCCTGGTGGTCGCCTCCGACCACTGGATTCCGGAGCTCAGCGGGTGTCGGGTCCTGGACCCAGGCGCCCCACTCGCAGCATCGCGAGCGGTGATCCAGGCACAAAGGCCCTAGGCCTGAGTGCCCGCACTGAGCTTTCAGAGGTACACCCAGCGTGCCCCATCGGGCACGATCTNCTGACTGATGACTTCACCCGGATGCGGTGGGTCTACAGTCTACGTCAGAAGAGCGACGCCGCCCTTGCGGTTCGGCTCTGGCTCGTCATGGCTGAGCGTCAGTCTCGCCATACGCTACACACCTTCCGATCTGATCGCAGTGGCGAGTTCCTTGGCGAGATGGACGCCTACTTTGCTGAGCACGGCATTTTTCACCAGGTCTCTGCTCCTGCCACCCCACAGCAGAACGGTGTCTCTGAGCGCTGGAACCGCACCATAGAGGATGCGGTCTGCTCCATGCGGTCTGAGTGCGGTCTCCCGGAGTCCTTCGCCTTCGAGGGTTTCTCCTACATGACCTGGGTCTGGAACCGCCTCCCGCATGGTCCGCTTCCGGACCATATCACACCGTATGAGCTCTGGTTTGGCCACCGTGCTGATCTTCGCCTCGCTCGCGTCTGGGGTTCCCTGGCCTCCGTGTGGTACACCGAGGACCAGCAGGGGTCCAAGGTCTCCCCTCGGGGTCGCCTGTGTGCCTTCATCGGCATCTCCCCGCGGTCGAAGGCCTGGCGCTTCTGGGACCCCACTCGCCGTCGTGTCATAGAGTCTCGGGACGCGCTGTTTTTTGAGTCACTCACTTACCGTGATCTGACTTCCATCACAGCCCTTTCTGCCACCCACGTCCCTTCCTGTGAGGGTTCTCGGCGGATGGGGGAGATTTCTCCGCCGTCGACTACTGGTCGCCACGCTGATGGGTCCGCTCGAGCCCCCTCTCGGTCTCCAGCACTTGACGATCCGGCTATTATTGCCGTTGGCCCAGAGATATCGCCTGTGCTGCCCACTTCACACCCTACAGACACCACGGCCCTCACGCCTCCTCCTGCGTCATCGCCTGTCCCTGCTAGCACCCCCGCTCAGGCGTCTGATTCAGTCCAGCCCACGCCTGTCCCTGCTAGCACCCCCGCGCAGGTGTCTGCCCCAGTCCAGCACACGTCTGTCCCTGTTTCGCCTGACACTCTTTC